>SNQJ01S0015586.1:32651-49148 GCA_010110895.2 Picea sitchensis | reverse complement strand
ATATATATATATATATATATATATATATATATATATATATATATATATAGTTTACTATTTTTAATATATTTTTTCCTTAACATATATCAAAATCTTAAAATACACACCTCTTTTATTTCTTCTATAACTTTTTTTTACCTTAACCATTTTTAAAATAAAGTTATATATTGCACTACTACGAACCAAGATCTACAGATCTACAATCTAAAAATTAAATGATTTTTTTTCTTATAATATTAAGACCCTTGTACCTATCACTAATGGAAGACCTTGTAATTTCAAGGATATAATGACTTTCATAACTTCAAAAAATATATAAAATTAACATTATAAATTTTGAAAAAATAGGCATGCACGAGAACAATGTGCTCTATACAATTCTACAATATTTTGAAGGAAATTACATCATTTAGGTGCTTAACACCAGTGCTAACAGAAACATATGCATTAAATTTTGCATGAAAAATAACATGCCACTGGAAACTAAAATTTCACATAGTCATACACAATTACAATAAATAAAAAATACATATTCGGAAAGCTAATTTATTTTCCTACATTTCATCTTTATACACCATATTCAAATACATTGTGAAAGTACCTGGAATCATCAAATTGTTGTTTTTCCATGTTTGCATTGCCACTAACATGCCATGAGAGACCAACATTAGCTTGCACCCACCCCATTGGTTCATGAAAAAGTATTGACGAACAGTTTCTCTCTTTTTCCCTGACTTCTGATATGGGTCTTTTCAATAAATTTTCCACAATGAAGAAGTTATAATGTTTCTAGTTAAGTGAGGAAGTTGTTAACAAACATTGTCTCACAGTGGACATTTTGTTTATATCGAAACTTATTGTATGTTGTGTTAAATTCCTTTGGGAAAGTACAACTTTGGAATGCAATGATTGCCATCGTCACTTGTTCTAAATCATTTTGTTGCATCTTTTCAATATTAATATATTTAGAAATATCTAACTTAGTGATATTATACATTGACATGCAACTAAAAAATGTTCACTATATATATATCGTGGGGAAAATTTAATTTGAAATCCAAATACATATTGTAGCAATTCAATATTGACATTTCTAGAATAAAAATTCACACTTTCAAAACTGAAATTCAATTTTTTGCAATCGAAATTATTTGATGTTCACACTTTTGGAATCAAGAAAACTAATATTCACACTTTCATAATCCAATTTTGCACTTTAAAAAAACTAATATTGCTAGTGTCCCTCCATAAACAAAACATGTTTAAGCTAGGAGATGTTAGTGTCCTAGACATTAACTCTATGTGGAACCAAGATTAGACATATGCAATGTAGAATCTACAAGGAGAGAAAGTTCAAGAATGGAACTAGTTCATTCATAATTGGAATCATAATGCCATAAAATAAAGGATGAACATGAACTGAAATAGTAAAAAAACAAAAGCTTGGGGTTTTACACAACTAAATTATGATATCCAATAAAAATGGAAGAGAAATAAGAAAGTGATGCAAACCCCCACCACTCCTAGGGGCTCGCATGACCTCTCTATCTAAGTATCATTCTCACTAAGGAGATGAATTAGCTTTCGGGTCCTCATTGAACCCTTAAAATTCTTACCACAAGCCTTTTTACCCTTTCCCTGGGCTAAAATCTGTGTTCGGGAGGGTTGTTTTGAATAGCGGAGTCGTTCACATGACCTCGGTCCAAAACTGTAGGCTACTCTCTTTAAACAAAGGAAACTCCGACACTTTGGAGTTCTAGGCTTCAATTTTTTTAACTACAAAACACATTTGTTCTCTTGAATGCCAAATTCACGAATAACCGAACAAAGAAGGAGATCAACGATTCACACTATGCATCGTGATCTATTGTTCGTAGATATTTTGGGACTCTGGGCTTCGAGAGACTCCCCTACTATAACATGCAATACCTTCGAATGCATGAACTCCAAACTTGCGGATCGGACAACTGACGTCCGCCTCCGATCAACGGTCTCTGCTTACTCCGGGCTCTGGGCTTCAAAGTTTTTCATGTCTTAACTTGCACTTCCTCCTGAATCCGTGAACTCCAAATTTGAGATTGACGGTTCTCTCTCTTCCTGCAGCCAACAACTGAGATTACTTTCGGAACTCTGGGCTTCAGGAATTATCATAGCTTCCACCGTCAAACTACTGGAGTATCGAACTCTGAATACGTGAAGGGTTTCGATCAACGGTCCACGCATCCTCTCCAACGAACGGTCTAGATTGACTTTGGTTTTTGGGCCTCCGAGGATTTTTGACCCTGAACAAATTACACCCCGGTTCTCTCAGACTTCCGAACTCCCAAACAAATAGCAATATACTAACTCGTGGCCCTAACGTCGATGGTCAGGATTTGCTCTAGGCTTCGAAACTTCAGGATTTCTGCATACTCTTACAAGTACACTCAATTTATTCCACACCGATGGACCTTTGAACCACCCTTTATATCTGGACACATGTCCCCCGTCTACCAACGGTCCAGATTGACTTCTGACTTCGAGACCTCAGGGAATTTGCTTCCTCCATGACACACACCTAAAACCTGTCGGAGAAGGGAAGTCTGAAGGACTTAAAGGGTTAACACTCACACTCCTTCTCCATATCTAACAGTTGTAAACCATCTAACTCCTCCTTGAGCATATCTCATCCACTCAACCACGAAATGAAAATGATTCTCCCTGCAAGTAATGTTTCTCGCTATTCTTCCTGAGATTCGTTAAATCAAAGGACTTATACTCTAGTGCACACCTTGCGCTTACCTCTTCAACTTTTCTCTAGAAATATTTGAACCTTGTCGCACACTTTGCACTTTGTTGGCATATTTACAGACAGAAGGAAGAGTATGCCTATTTTCCATTGATGGCAAGATCAACATGACGAGAGTATACTTGAGTCTACTTGTTTTCCAATGATAGCAATATTAGCAGTGCAGAGCAACGATGATGGCAGGACAAGATCGAAAGCGTAAGATCAACAGTGAAGAGCAACAGTGATCATTGGATCACCCATTCAGAATTCATGATAGTCGTCAGATATGAATTCAGATAGGAGGAGCATGCAGAAGAGGAGAACAAATCTCAGACAATGGATCTCAGCGCCGAGGACCAACAACTATCGGATCCAGTATAACTGCGAAGAGGATAAGGTCAAGAGCCAACCTTCAATTCCATGATGTGCGGAGTCACGATGAGATCTGAACCGTAGGATCCAGAGGACACATGGCGAAAGATAATCATTTCGTTGACTGAAAGGTCAAAGGAAGGAGGTGCTCTAACCCCTCGAACTCGCGATATGCGAAGTTGCAAAATGATCCTGGCCATTGGAGCCAGAAGACACGTGGCGAAATATCAATGTACGACAAAGGGTCCATTTCGAAGTTTCGTAGATCAGGAAATATAAAGGAAGGAGGTTCTCTAACCTATCGAACTCGCGAAATGTGAAGTCGCGAAATGATATGAACCGTTAAATCATCGAGGATCGTGGACCATTGATCAGGCACAACAAAGGCTCTATTTCAGAGTTTCACAGATCAGGAAATCCAAAGGAAGGAGTTGCAAAATCTCGCAAAATGCAAAGTTGATCTGAGTCGTTTATTGCAAGGGAATCGAGGACCATAGATATGGTCTAGAGGAATTCACCGATTCGGGGGTCAGGAATTTGGAGAAGATAAGTGAGCGAACTCACAAAGTTTGCAATGTATCGAAGTGAGAAATTGAGAATTACCTGTTGGCGTAGCCGGTGGTCACTACCGATGGTCACATAAAGGGAGGAGCTAGCATGTTGCTAAGCTCCATTTCAGAGTTTTGCAAGTTGGGATTTATGAGGAAACTCACAATAGGAAATCGCGAAATGCGAAATCACGACATGATCACAGCCGTCCATCAAAGGGAGATATCTGAACCATTGATCTGATATGGAGTATTTCGGATATCGCGACATGGAGAATCGAGACGCCTCATCATAGGAGTCTCGAAGTCGTGAGTCGCGAAGCGCTTTATGGATAAGTGCTTGGTCACCACTGGTGGTCACGAGAAGGGAAGGAGCTAGTAGCTAAGCTCCATTTCATAGATCACGACATGGAGAGTCAAGATGTCTCATCACAAAATTCTGAAACACAAAATTGCGAAATCACTTTCTGTTTAGCGTTCGGTCATATCCAGTGGGCATATGGGATAAATGCGAGAGCCTGCGAATGTAATCCAACGGTGTTGGTTAATTTGGAATTTGATCAAAGAGCTATTGTTTCACCTCACAGTTAATTGTTCAGTTATGATTCAGTTAGCAGAATTGAATCATAGTTCTTGGACGTGTGGCGATTCAGTTGTTGAGGCATTTTCCTTGGAGATTCGAAGTGGAACTGAATCGGTGGGAGTGCATAAAACAGATATGCAGTGATTGTGTGACGTTGGTTGTTCTCACTGAAAAATGAGTTAAACTGTGAGAAAGGAAAATTGAAGAATGAACAGTGTGAGATCAAACTCAGAAATGATAAACAGAAGATGAACATAGCAGAAGAATATTGAAGCCGAGAAGAATTGCAGAATAGAGATGAAGTGGTAAGAATTTATATATCTATATTGGTGGTTATTCAATCATTTTATTTATAATCAAGGAGGTAGGGTGGTGCTAGGGAGGATTGTGATCCTCTGATATTCAAGTTGGTTCTTGAATATTGGAAGTTGTATCTTCCATCTAGTTGTAGCTAGAAAAACAGGGTGGCAGGGTGGTGCTAGGGAAAATACAGAGTTTTATGTATGCAAGTTGGTGCTTGTATAAGTCTAGTTGGTGTTGGAACAATCAGGGAGTTGATGCTTCCTTCTAGTGGGTGCTAGATAAGTAAGAGGGTTGGTTCTCTCACCAAGTTGGAGCTTGAAAAATAGAGGTAGTAGCCTCACTTTGATTTGGTGCTCAAAGATAGATGATGTACAGAACTTAAAAACTACCTATCATTCGAAGACAAAGAGGTTTTCTCCCTTTATGGGTTTCCTCATGAAAATATGTCTTTGTGTATATCTTATGTGTGACTGATGTTATTTATTTATGTTGTTCATGTCTTGTATAATATTGATGGTCACTTGGAAGATATTAAAAATTATTTGAATAAGTCATATATCGTTTAAGTTCGGTAACAACTTATTCACCCCCACTCTCAGTTGTATTAGTAATTTCAACAATTGGTATCAGAGAGGGTTACTTTTATTTAAAGGTAGAGAGGTAAGCTTAAACATAACAAGTCAAGAAGGGACTTCAGCCAATAAGCCTCCTCTCTTTGATGGAACAAATTTTTCCTTCTAGAAGATTAGAATGAGAACATACTTAATGGCCTTAGGTGCTGATGTTTGGGATGTACTAGAGACTAGATACGTAAATCCTGTTGTGATAGCTTCCAAGGATGATAAGTTAGAATTTAGCTTTAATGCTAAGGGAATGAATGCTATCTTCAAAGGACTTGTTGAAGATGAGTTTGTAAAGGTGTTGCATCTTGAAACTACCAAAGCAATGTGGGATAAACTTATTAGCAGTTATGAAGGAAATGAGAAAGTAAGAGATCCCGAAATTCAAACATATAGATTGAAATTTGAACAACTAAAGATGAATGAAGATGAAACAGTTAGCAAGTATTTTTTAGGATTTGAAGAGCTTGTGAATTCCATGAAGGGTCTTGGTGAGAAGATTGAAGAATTATTTTTAGTTCAGAAGATTTTAAGATCTATGCTTGATAAATTTAATCCAAAAGTCTCTGCAATAGAAGAACTAAATGATATTAAAACTTTGTCCAGTGACCAACTCCTAGGAACTCTAACTGCATATGAAATGAGAATTAGCAAAGATAAATCCATTACTAGAGAAGCATATTTTAAAACAGACAAGAATACTGATTCGGAATTAGATGATATTGAGGCAAAAATTGTGAGAAAGTTAAATAAAGGATCAGGAAAATATCAAGGCAAGATCCCCTTCAAATGTTTTAACTGTGGTAAGATAAGTAATTTTGCAACTAAGTGTCCTCACCAGAAAAAGGGCTAGAACTATGATGATGAAAAGAAATACAAATTTAAGATATATAGTAAAAAGAAAGGTTTGTGTGCAAACAATGAGAATTCCTCAGAAGACATAGATAACGATTCATCATGTGAAGACAAAGTGAATGATTTTATGCTTATGGCTATGGGATATCTTGATGATGAACATTCAGGAGGTGAAATGGATGACGAAGAAGCTGTGATGGATATGGAAGGTGAATTAATCAGTGCTTTGGAAGAAATTTATAGACTCGGATGTAAGAAGAGAAAACAAAAACATGTGTTGATGCAGTTTAAAATGAATGGTAAAAAAACTAATGAAGACTTTGCTCTACTAAAAGTGGAGTTAGAAGAGGCAAAGAAAATAGGACATTCTAAAACAACAGTTATCAGAGAAGAAAGCAAGGTGCGAAGCCTTAGAAGAAGAGATAGTAAAAACCAGAAAAGAAATGGAGAAGTTTAAGGCATCGAATCACCAAATCTGACAAGTATTGAAGCCTCAAAAGAATTAACTTCCATCCTAAATCAACAAAGGAATACAAAGTTGAAATTTGGCTTCGGTTATGAATAAGGATCAAGTAGTGATTAGCCAAGTAACATAGAATCCATCAAGTTTGTCAAATCTACAATCATTGACAACAACCACTCTGCAAAAACAGAGAAAGATAATCAACCGCCAAGAAGGAATGAAATAAAAAGTACTAGAACGGAATTTGTAGATCAAATAAATAACACAAACACATCCTCTAGTCAAAGAAATCATCAGCATGGAAGAAATTGACTCATTCAAAGAAGACAATCATTCTCCAGGTACAAAGATTTTTTCTATGGATATTGTTTTTTTTGTTCTAATTTTGGTCACAAAGCTATAACTTGTTCTTTAAGATTTAGATATGTCAATCAAGATACTCAAGGAATAAAAATCTTCCACAACAAAGATCGAGACAACCAAGAAACAAACAACCACAGACAATAAATCATGTGATGGTTGGGAAAAGGATGCAGGTGAAACATAACAACAGTTATGAGCATAACAATCGTTATGATCTGTTATTCAGTGAACTAGAATGTTATGTCTGTCATAACTATGGACATAAAGTTGTAGATTGTCGCTTAAGAAATTATAAGTCAGATTTGAATCCCACTGTTGAAAATTTCAAGGTTTGGAAGAAGAAACAAGATGACAAGTGTAGACTAGTGTTATCAACCCAAAGACAAAAGAATCCCTGGTATATTGATAGTGGATGTTCCAAATGTATGACTTGAGACAAAAGTAAGTTTCTAACTCTAAGTGAAAGCAAACCATGGAATTCAACTTTTGGAAATGATGCACCAGGAAAAATAAAAGGTAAAGGAATAGTAAGTCTGAGTAATGGCAAAGGAAAAGCTCAAGATGTGTTGTTGTAGATGGTCTGAAACATAATCTAGTAAGTGTCAGTCAAGTTTGTGACAGAGGATGTGCAGTTGTTTTTACTTCTAAAGATTGTAAAATAAAGTCTATGAATTCAGGACAATTGGTTGCAAAAGGGATAAGAACAGAAAACAATGTCTATGTGTTAAAAGAAGAAAAATAAGAATGCCACTTAAGAAAGTATGATGAAAGCTGGCTATGGAATAGGAGACTTGGACACCTAAATTTTGATCATATAATCAAGCTTAGAAACAATGGGGCAGTAAAAGATCTTCCAAAGATATCAAATCCATATGACTCTGTTTGTAAACCTTGCCAGATAGGAAAGCTTACTCGGACACAGTTCAAATCTAAAAACTTTCCTTCAACAAAAAAACCTCTCCAGCTAGTACATATGGATTTATGTGGGCCATCAAGAAAATAAGGTACAGGAAAAGAAAACTATTTTATGTTGATTATTGATGATTATTCTAGACTAACATGGGTTTCCTTTTTGAAGGAAAAATCTGAAGCATTTGAAAATTTCAAAGTGTTTAAAGCTCTGAATGAGAATCAAACGGGAAAAAGATTGAAGGCAGTAAGATCTGATAGTGGAGGAGAGTTTAGTTCATGTAACTTCAAAGAGTTTTGTGATAAACATGGAATCAAACAAGAATACACTATTCCAAGGACTCCACATGAAAATGGAGTAGTTGAGAGGCAGAATAGACCAGTTCAATAGATGGCAAGATCAATGATGAATCATGAGATGAATATTGCTCAAACACATTGGGTGGAAGTAATTCATACAGTTGTTCATATATTTAATAAATCTCATCTTAGGCCACACAGTGACAAGACTCCTTATGAACTATGGTTTGGAAGACATGCTTCAATCAAGCATTTTAAAGTCTTTGGAAGTAAATGTTACATCAAGAATAATGATGAAAATATTGGCAAATATGATGATGGGGCTGATGAAGGTATCTTCTTAGGTTATTCTACAAACAATAAAGGATACAGATGTTATAATAAGAGGTTGCATAAATTGGTTGATTGTATTGACATGAAAGTTGATGAATAAATCCCAATACATAATGTAAGCAATGTTGAACCAAGCATAAAAAATATAGTTGAAGTTGAAGATGAATATGTCCAAGGATCAAAAAGAGAAGAATCCGAATCAGATGAAGACACAAATACTCAGCCTGACACAGATCAGTAGAAAGAAACAAAAACACCTCTCAGAATTGTTAGAAAGAATCATCCTGAAAACCAGATAATTGGAGATATAAATAAAGGAGTTCAGACAAGAAGGAAATTGGTTAAAGACTTAGAACAATCTCAGGTTGCTTTTCTATCTATGATTGAACCTAAAAAAAATTATGAAGCCAACAAGCATGATGATCTGAAAATAGGGGGCTGACTTGTTATGCTATGCAAGCACCCTCTATTCCATTAAAATTAAACTTTTCAAGACCTTGCTCAATGTCTTAATTATGCAAGATCAATTATGTGCAAATTTTATGCATCTTCTTTTAAATGTTTATGTGTGAGGTCTTTGTAAAGTTAAATATGTTTTTTTCATATATACAACAGCAAAAATAACTTGCAACAAATAATAACCAGCAAACACTCATAATAAGAACAACATGATAAAGGAGTTCACCCCTCTCTGGGCTACATCTCCTTGAGCCTCCATCAATGGACTTGGCTCTTTGGGATTAATTTGTTAAAGATTATTTTAAAAGATTCTGCTCAACTCCAATGGATTTTCTGACTGTACCATTGGGTTCAGAATACATAAAAACCCCAAAAATAACTAATAGAACTCTGAAAACGAAACATGGCTCATCCGGGCATGACCTCTTCTACATGTGGCCTTGATCTTCCCTGAGATTCCTTGTGGAAAAAACACCCGTAAAAGTCCTCAAATGGATCTGAAACCTATCCCAATGTGTTCATAGCATAATAATTAGCCAAAAATGACTATTCAGTCACAGAAAACAGACTTGGGCTCATCTGAGCATGACCTCAATCAATGAGGGCTTCAAGCTCCCTGGAGCTCTCTGAAACTTCAATGGTGAAAAACCTAAAAAATAAGTCTTCAAATTCCTTTAAAAACAGTGTCAATGGATTCAGAACGTTTAAAAACCCCTAGCTGGGCTTTTTCGGCACCTCATTTGTCCAAAAAATGAAGAAGTTAGGCCTCCTGCCATTTTCCTCCTTCAAACTTGTTGTCTCTGGTTCACCAAAATGCACCTCTGTGCATCCAACCTAGCACACGTGCTCATTCTCATGCTAAAACCTAGCACCGGGCACAAACGCAAAACAGTGTGAACTGTAGGACGGTTAGGGCGCACCTAGTCCCTAACCGACAAACCCGTGGACATATGGGTCACCATGTGACCGCATGCATATACAAAAAGGGCCAAGATTTTGAACCATATGGTAATGGTTGGAAGGCGCATGCACTGGTGGTTACATGGCATATATATATGACCGGGGGCCAGGGCTAAGCCCTGGCCCGGACCACACTACAACTCACAACATAAATCAATTCAAATAAATTAAAACTCATATACATGTTAAGAACCATAGGTGGGCGCGCTAGTTGTGCAGCCCTTCCCAAAGCTCTTCCCCTTGCCCCAAAAGTCGCGGGGTCGAGTCCTGCCGACTACATAAGTTTTAAACCATAGCCAAGGTGACACATGGCGGCCCTTGGTTGGGCCACGTGTCACCAATCCATTCACCACCAATGCCACGTGTCAAGAAACGATTCATCGTCCAACTACCAACCAACACCTGCCACATGTCGCATGACCCTGCCATGTGTCATACAACCTTGCCACGTGTCATATGGCCCTACCACGTTAGCATCCATACGGACTGTACAGTCAGCAATTTTTTTTTGCCTGTTTGGCGAATCGAACAGATTGCGATATCTGACTCATCCAACGTCCGTTTGATTCCAAACAAGTTGCGTTGGGTTCGTGACGACGAGGCCTATGCACCCGTTCGATTTGAGGAAATTCTAAGAACTTTAATTTTTGAGAAAATTTTTGACCCCTGGTCCAGATTCTAATCACATGATGATTGGATTAGAGCTATGAATGAAGACCTTGATCAGATTGAGAAGAAAAATAATTGGGATCTTGTTTCTAGACCTGAAGATAAGAATGTAATAGGCTCCAAATGGGTGTTCAAGAATAAAATGATTGAAAAAGGACAAGTTGTTAGGAATAAGGCCAGATTAGTATGTAAAGGGTATGAACAAGTTGAAGGACAGGACTTTGATGAAACCTTTGCACTAGTGGAAAGATTGGAATCCATCAGAATGTTTCTTGCATATTCATGTCATAAAAACTTTAAATTATATCAGATGGATGTAAAGTCAACATTTCTTAATGGAGATCTAGAGGAAGAAGTATATATGGAGCAACCTGAAGGATTCTCATTGACAGATAATACTGACTATGTCTGCAAGCTGAAGAAGGCTCTATATGGACTAAAACAAGCACCACAGGCTTGGTATTATAGACTGGACAAATTTTCACAAGACAAAGGGTTCAAGAAAGGTATTGTTGACATCAATCTCTACATTAAGCCTGAAGGTGATGATTTACTAATTGTTTTGGTTTATGTAGATGACATTATTTTTGGATGTAATAATGATTCTTCTATCCAGTGGTTTGCTAACTCTATGAAAACAGAGTTTGAGATGTCCATGATAGGAGAATTGTCATATTTTCTTGGCTTACAAGTAAATCAAAGTTCTGCAGGAATATTTATCTCAAGAAAAATATTTGAAAGAGATGTTGAAGAAATTCCACATGGAAGATTCTTCTCATGTTAGTACACCTATGGTGGTTGGTTGTGTTATCACTCCAAGAGTCACTCCCAGACTGCAAATGAGAGTAATCTTGGTAACATAGAAATGTAAATGGATTAAAATTCTTTGAATAGGTGCATCAACAAGATGAGAAAGAAAGGGAGAGGGCAACAAAAAGTCTGCAGAGGCATTCCATTGTGCATGGAGTCATAACATCCTACGGATCAAAGGAAATCAAACTGTATATCAGAAAAAAAAGATATATAATGATGAGTAGAAGCATGGTGAATATGAAAAAAGGAAGAACACCCATTTAACAAAGATCCTTTCTACAATAGATAAATATTTGCTTAAACAATGAACAATGATTTAATGGGCAAGCTACAACAGATGCTTTGTTGTTCATGAATCCATCAATCAATGGAAGCTATGATCCTAAAAAATTTCAATATGTTCAAGCAATAAGATAAAAAATAAGTGTGAAAACAAATAAGACAATCTGATAAGAGCTCTCATGAATCTTTAATGGAAGAAAATTTCATAACAAACAGGCCCTCGGGCTTACAAATGAGCAACTAAAACTGCTCCTACACTCTCAAGCCTCTCTTGGCTCATCCACACAATATCCGAGATATCTCCTTCCTTAAATATAAAATAGCATCCAAATAACCTTATGAGGTCGAATCCCATCTCCTCCATTGGATTCTAAGCCTTGGATATAGGTGGCAACAATCAAAGAGACAAAAATCCAACAAATTGCTAATTTTCAGGAATTTATTGGAAGTCATTAATAAATTGTCTCCACCTCATTGCATGAGGCCTTTGATGGAGATAAATATTATGTGTAGGTGTCCCTTGACATCTAATTGATCCTTGAGAATCCATTTGAATCCTCCTTGATAGGTGGAAACCTCCCAACAAGGCGAATACCAAAACCGTGACCGCTACAGGAAATTAGGTAGCGCCGCTGTAAAACAGTTGGTAGCGCCACTTCTATGTCTAATATCTCTCAAAACATAACACATTTTGAAAACCTGAGAGAGGTTTTTTTTTTTTTTTAATGTTGTGAACAAAAACATCCTCCAATTTTCAAAAATACCGTCTCAATTGTTCACAATCCAAGTTTTAAGTTAGTCACTCAAAACTGGCAGAAGCATCCAAAAAAAATTCAGCACAATTCAGTTTCTACCAGAATTTCGGTAGAAAATTTAGGTAGCACCCACCCATGTGTATGCTTGTGATTGGGTAGCATAAATCCTTTGAAAACTCTACAAATTTCTTAGCACAATTCATCAAAATAATTGAGATAAAAAAGGAGAACGATTACTTATAGTTGTAGCAACCATCGAGAACTGTAAACACTTCCCATGGGTGCTCTTGATGCTTGGAACCTTGTCAAAGTGATGTCAATGCTTGTGTCTTTGGCTAGTGTTGTCTTGAGAAGTCGATTAATGCTTGAACTTGGAGATTGGGCATAACCCAATATAAATTTAATTTTCCCCAAAATAAATAAAATATCCCATAACAATTATATTCTTTTGCCAAAATGAATAATGAAGGACTTATGCAAAGTTGAGGCATAAACCAATCTTTTGCTAACATAGGCTCCATGGGGGATAGAGTCATCCCTTTGAGACTCTAATAACTCTTGTAGTTTCAGTGCCTTATCCTAGGGCTACTCCTAACCTTTAACCTCTGCAATCTACTTTGATCTGTGACCTTCAACTGAAACTAAATGCAAATGAAAACTGAACTGACAAAAATGATGAAAATGATGCTTGTCTAGCAAGATTATTACACACACCTACTCTAATTATTGGGAAAATGAAGCATTCAAGTTACATGAAACAACCAATGAATCCATTTCATCATTTTTTCAATTTTTTGAAGCTTTGAAATGTGCCTCCTTAAGCACCAGAGATAATTCTTACTTGAAGGCATGTCAAAGAAACATTTGTCAATACACTTTCCATTGAAGAAATCAATGAGCCTAGGCCCACTTTCTGCTTGCAGACAGGCTCCAAATGGATCCTGAAAAACATCATCAATACTTTCCCCTGCGACATTTCTTTGTGTAAAAAGGAAAATTATTGCATTAGGTCCTTCCTCCACTGTGCTTGGTTGTTGCATGGCTTGCTGATTTTCTGATTCATCCTCAATGCATATGGCCTTGGTCCACTCCTAGTCATGAGGTGTATTAGGAAAAAGGATAAGTGATGCTTGTCTTTCTTTAATTTCAACCTCTCACATCTGGTCACATGGCATTTGATCTTGGCTGCTTGATGAAACTGAGCTTGTGTCTTCAAGAGGAATAGGGGATTGATAGGGCAGTTCATCACAATTAGAAGTTCTTGGGAAACTACATTCTTCTATCTTATCTTCTGATTGTGAGGGATATTGATCATAACTTGGCTTATGGTCCCAATTTCTCAGTTTTTCACCCTCTAAAATTAGGTTATCATCTTTTTCTTCTTTTTCATCCACAAAAATATGACATGAGGGTTGAAACAAGCTATTGTTGCTTTGATGGGAAGGGTACTTCTCTAATATAAGGTCTTCAACAGACTGTTCATGGAAATCATCTTCATAATCATCATACAAAGGTGAATCAATGACCATTTGACTATTAATGGTTGAGGGGATTAGTACAATAGTTGGGACAACTGGTTGTTCAGTGAAAACATCCTCATAGTCATCAAAACTTGGCAAATCATGGCACACTAGTTCATTAACAATAGGAGGGATTACAACAACAACTGGTAAGCTATGAATTCGGTCATGACAAGCTGAAATTCTATTCTCATGATGAAATAACTCTGAACCTAAGATGACCTCCTGACTTAAAGAATCGAGAAAAGGAGGAGAAAGGGAAATGATGGATTTTCCATATTGATCTTTCTCTTGGGGACCTAGATTTTGACATGAATGATGCATTTGTTCTTCAAATTTAGGAAAAGCATTATGAAAATCATCATCTAAGTCCTGCTCTCTGCAATCATCCCCTTCATCATCACTACTAGAGGAATCACTTGCTGAATCCTGAATACATGATGCATACCCATCACAACAATTCTCAAAAAGTATTTCAGCTGGATAAATTATCTTGCAATGAGAATAAAAAACATCATGAAATTCCTTCAAAGAGGAAATACTAGAAGAAGGGATTGTTCTATACCATTGCCTCGCATCGCCTTCCAATGAATACATACACATTTTCATAAATATATCTTCATGATGGATGTCAAGCTGCTGCATCAAAGCATGAAATTCATGAACATGCTCAAAAGGGTTGTCATCCTCACCTTCATAAAATATGGGCAGCAGATCTTTCCATTCATCAATTTGAGGCACAGGATGTGGATAACCATCTATGGATGAGAAATTGAATGGGGAAAACCTCCTGGCTAGGATAGCCTTCATAGCCATTTAATTTGACTCATCCCCAGTGGAGTCACCAATAGATTTTGAACAATGGATTCACCATGGTGAATGTGCAGTCTTGAAAGTTTCCAACTTCAGTAACCATCTAAAGCTGGAGCTGTACAATGTTGTTCTTCCCAGGGATCTTTTCAATCAGCTCAAATCCGTCCCTGACAATGGCTCCAGTTATGTTATCACTCCAAGAGTCACTCCTATACTGCAAATGAGAGTAAGCTTGGTAACATAGAAATGTAAATGGATTAAAATGGTTTGAATAGGTGGATCAACAAGATGAGAAAGAAAGGGAGAGGGCAACAAAAATTCTGCAGAGGCATTCCATTGGGCATGGAGTCATAATATCCTACGGATCAAAGGAAATCAAAACTTTATATCAGACAAAAATATATATAATGATGAGTAGAATCATGGTGAATATGAAAAAAGGAAGAACACCCATTTGACAAAGATCCTTTCTGCAATAGATAAAGATTTTCTTAAACAATGAACAATGATTTAATGGGCAAGCTACAATAGATCCTCTGTTATTCATGAATCCATCAATCAATGGCAGCTATGATCCTCAAAACCTGCATTATGTTCAAGAAAGAAGATAGCAAATAAGTTTGAAAAAAAATAATACAATCTGATAACAACTCTCATGAATCTTTAATGGCAGAAAATTTCATAACAAACAGGCCCTCAGGCTTACAAATCAGCAACTAAAACTGCTCCTACTCTCTCAAGCCTCTCTTGGCTCATCCATCCCATATACAAGAGATATCTCCTTCCTTAAATAGAAAATAGCATCCAAATAAACTTAGGAGGTCAAATCCCATCTCCTCCATTGGATTCTAAGCCTTGGAGATAGGTGGCAACAATCAAAGAGACAAAAATCCAACAAACTGCTAATTTTCAGGAATTTGATGGAAGTCATTAATAAATTGTCTCCACCTCATTGCATGAGGCCCTTGATCGAGCTAAATATTAGGTGCAGGTGTCCCTTGAAATTTAAATTATCCTTTAGAATCCATTTGAATCCTCCTTGACAGGTGGAAACCTCCCAACAAGGTGAATATCAAAACCATGACCGCTACAGGAAATTAGGTAGTCCTGCTATAAAACAGTTGGTAGCGCCACTCATATGTCTAATATATATCAAACCATAACACATTTTGAAAACTTGAGATAGGTTTTTGTTATTTGTAATGTTATGAACAAAACCCTCCTCTAGTTTTCAAAAATACCTTCTCAATTGTTCACAATCCAAGTTTTAAGTTAGTCTCTCAAAAATGACAGAAGCGTCATAAAATAATTCTGCACAATTCGGTTTCTACCAGAATTTCGGTAGAAAATTTAGGTAGTGCCTGCCTATGTTTCTGCGTGTGATTGGGCAGTGTAAATCCTCTGAAAACTTTGCAAATTTCTCATCACCATTCATCAAAATAATTGAGATAAAAAAGGAGAACGATTACTTATAGTTGTAGCAACCATCAAGAATTGTAAACACTTCCCGTGGGTGATCTTGATGCTTGGAACCTTGTGAGAGTGATGTCAATGCTTGTGTCTTTGGATAGTGTTGTCTTGAGATGTCGATTAATACTTGAACTTTGAGATTGGGCATAACCCAATATAAATTTAATTTTCCCCAAAATAAATAAAATATCCCATAACAATTATATTCATTTACCAAAACGAATAATGAAGGACTTATGCAAAGCTTAGGCATAAACCAATCTTTTGATAATGGGTTGCAAGCTCAGTAAAGATGATATTTCACCTGATGTTGATCAAAGGACATATCGATCAATGA
>SNQJ01S0015586.1:7099-32601 GCA_010110895.2 Picea sitchensis | reverse complement strand
TTGATCAAAGGACATATCGATCAATGATAGGCAGTCTTTTGTACATCACAACATCCCGTCCTGATATAATGCAAGTTGTTGGAATGGTAGGTCTTTATAAGTCTGCTCCTAAACAAAGTCATTTAGTAGTGGTAAAAATGATATTCAAATACTTGAAGGGCACAATGACTTACGGTCTATGGTATCCTAGAAATCAGAATTTTCAGTTAACTGCTTATTCAAATGCTGATTGGGAAAATTATGTGGATGAGAGAAAGAGCACCAGTGGAGGTGCATTTTTCCTGGGTGACTCGTTAGTAGCATGGCTTAGTAAGAAGCAAGGATCTATTTCCTTATCAACTATAGAGGCATAGTACATTGTTGTTGCTACTTGTTGCGCACAAATTTTATGGATGATACAAGATCTTGCAGATTTGAAGGTAACTTATACTGATCCCATTCCACTTCATTGTGATAACACCAATGCCATAAGTATCTCCAAGAATCCTGTACTTCAATCAAAGTCTAAGAATATACCAATAAAATACCATTTTCTCAGAGAACAGGTTACAAACAATTTTTTTTAGGTGAATTATATTCCTTCCACAGAACAGATAGCTGACATCTTTACTAAACCATTAGCAGCGACACCTTTTGGATATCTTCGTCAGAAGATGGGCGTTATATCTTCGTTCGTCTAACCTGTTCACCTTGTCAGGGGGAGTATGTGCTTGTCGCATATCTAATATCTTTGAGTTGTACTGCAACAGCTCAGGGGAACATGTTTCTTCTTTGACATTGATGTCAAAGGGGGAGAAAAAGTGTGGTAAGTGTGGTAAGGATGCTACAATGGTATGGTTGGATGTCCAGGCAGAATAGTGTAGTTCTTCAGGTTCTTCAAGGTTTCCATCAATGCCAAAGGGGGATATTGTTGGAATATTTACAGACAGAAGGCATAGTATGCCTGTTTGTCATTGATGGAAAGATCAACACAACGAGAGTATACTTCAGTATACTTGTTTGAGAATGATAGAAAGATTAGTAGTGTAGTGCAGTGATGATGGCATGGCAAGATCGAAAGCGTAAGCTCAACAATGAAGAGCAATAGTGATTGTTGGATCACCCATTTAGAATTCCCGATGGCTGTCAGATCTGAATTCATACATGAGGATCATGCAGAAGAGGAGAACATATCTCAGACATTGTATCTGAGCACCGAGGACCAACAACTATCGAATCTATTATAATTGCGAAGAGGATAAGGCCGAGAGCCATCCTCCAATTCCGTGATATGCGAAGTCGCGATGAGATCTGAACCATAGGATCCAAAGGACACATGGCGAAAGATCATAAGTCACGAAACGATCCTCGCAACTCGAACTCGCACTCGCAATACATGAAGTCACGAAACGATCCTGGTCGTTGGAGCCAGAGGACACGTGGTGAAAGATTAGTATACGACAAAGGGTCCATTTTGGAGTTTCTTAGATAGTTAAATCCAAAGGAAGGAGGTTCTCTAACCTCTTGAACTCATGAAATGCGAAGTCACGAAATGATCTGGACCGTTAAATCACTGAGGATCATGGACCGTTGATCAGGCACGACAAAGGCTCCATTTCGGAGTTTCATAGATTGGGAAATCCGAAGGAAGGAGTTGCGAAAACCCATGAAACACGAAGTTGTGAAGTTGATCTGAGTCGTTGATTGCAAGGGAATCAAAGACCGTATATCTGGTCTAGAGAAATTCGTCGATTCAGGGATCAGGAATTTGGAGAAGATAGGTGAGCGAACTCATGAAGTTCACAATGTCCCGAAGTGTGAAATCAAGAAGTGCCTGTTGGCATAGCCGGTGGTCACCACTGATGGTAACATAAAGGGAGGATCTAGCATGTTTCTAATCTCCATTTCAGAGTTTCTCAAGTTGGGAGTTATCAGGAAACTCACAGCAGGAAATCGTGAAACTCGAAATCACGACATGATCACAGCCGTCCATCAAAGGGAGAGATCTGAACCATTGATCCGATATGGAGTATTTCAGATATCGCAACATGGAGAGTCAAGTCGCCTCATCATAAGAGTCTCGAAGTCGCGAGTTCTGAAGCGCTTTATGGATAAGCGCTTGGTCACCACCGATGGTCACAAGAAGGGAAGGAGCTAGCAGCTAACTCCATTTCGAACATCGTGACATGGAAAGTCGAGATGTCTCATTATAAGAATTCTGAAACACAAAATTGCAAAATCACTTTCTATTTAGCGATCGGTCACAGCCAGTGGGCATATGGGATAAACGCGAGACCCTACGGATGTAATCCAATAGTGCTAGTTAATTGGGAATTTGACTGAAGGGATATTGTTTCACCTCACGGTTAATTGTTCAGTTACGATTCAGTTAGCAGAACTGAATCATAGTTCTTGGACATGTGGCAATTCAGTTGCTGAGGTGTTTTCCTTGGAGATTCGAAGTGTAATTGAATCGGTGGGAGTGCATAAAACAGATATGAAGTGACTGTGTGATGTTCGTTGTTCTCACTAAAAAATGAGATAAACTGTGAGAAAAGAAAATCGCAGAATGCACAGTATGAGATCAAACTCAGAAATGATAAACAAAAGATGAATAGAGCAGAAGAATATTGAAGCAGAGAAGAATTGCATAACAGAGATGAAGTGGTAAGAATTGATATATCTGTACTGGTGGTTATTCAATCATTTTATTTATAATCAGGGAGGTAGGGTGGTGCTAGGGAGGACTGTGATCCTCTGATATTCAATTTGGTGCTTGAATATTGGATATTGTATCTTCCATCTAGTTGTAGCTAGTAAAATAGGGTGGCAGGGTGGTGCTAGGGAAAACACAGAGTTTTTTGTATGCAAGTTGGTGCTTGTATAAGTCCAGTTGGTCCTAGAACAATCATGGAGTTGATGCTTCCTTCTAGTGGGTGCTAGAGAAGTAAGAGGGTTGGTTCTCTCAGGAAGTTGGAGCTTGAAAAACAAAGGTATTATCCTCACTTTGAGTTGGTGCTCAAAGATAGATCATGTACAAAACTTAAAAGACTGCCTATCATTTGAAGAAGAAGAGATTTTCTCCCTTTATGGGTTTCCTCGTGAAAATCTATCTCTGTGTGTATAATATGTGTGACTGATGTTCTTTATTTATGTTGTTCATATCTTATATAATATTGATGGTCAATTGGAAGAGATTAAAAATTATTTGAATAATTCATATATCGTTTAAGCTCAGTAACAACTTATTCACCCCCCCCTCTCAGTTGTCTTAGTAATTTCAACACACTTCCCTCCTGAGCTTGCGACTTAACGAAGTCACCTACGCACTCCTTGTGCTCGCCCTCTCCTCTAAACTTTAGTACTTACAAAAGTCTCTTGCACTCTCTCTCCTTTGAGATTTTTCAACACTTCACTAAGTGTTGACACTATGCACACTTTGCACTGGTATTTTCTCTGAGATTTTATACTCCTCAGAGTATATGTTCACTCCTTGCACTCGCTCTGCGTAAACTTACTTTGTCTCCCATGAGCTTTCAAACCCAAAAAAGGTTTGCCCTCTGCACTCCTTGTGCTGGAACTGTGCACCCCTTGTACTGGTTTAATCCTTTGAGCTTTGACACTATCTGTGAGTGTAGGCGCACTCCTTGCGCTCACTCTGTGAAAAATTACACTATCTCCCCTCTGAAATTGGGACTTTTGAAAGTCACCTGCACGCTCATTGTGCTCTCCCACAATCTGGAACTTAAAAGGTTCTCATCCTCTGCACACCTTACATAGACCCTATGCACACTTGTATTGTCTCTCATGAGATTCTAATTCTTTAAACTTCATAGGGGCTCGACTCTTTGTTCCTTCAAAAACTAATTATGCCCTCATGGCACCCAAACTTTTCCTCCTGGGATTTTGTGGAGTTTTGTAACAGTCCTCAGTGCAATCTTTGCACTGGATTCTTATCCCTCCTGAGCTTATGAATAGTTATGGTGTGCTCACCTGGCACACTCCTCACAGAAATCCTTAATGAGTTCTCGTGCACTTCTTGTGTTGGCCTTTTAGAGTTTTCTAACAACTCTAATGTGCACTCCTTGCATAGCCATGAGATCCTAGAACACTCATAATTTCACACACAAATAAGAAATTTAAATATTCCTACAAAGAAATACACTAAACTCATAGCATTCACAAACATGCACATGTATTCACACAGACACATAGAGATACTCGGGAATGAACTCAATTTATATTAACAATTAAATATTTTCAATAATTTACAAGGTTTACAATGTTGGACTGTGACAGAGTCTGAGCTTCTTCTCTCCTATGTTCACAAAATTTTCTTGTCTCCTCACTTTGATCACTCAAAAAAAAAACTTCCTTACATGATAGAATACATTGACTTATACATGAAGGGGATTGTCGAGCCTTCCCTCCAAATTATTCTAGTGTTATCACATCTAATTAAATGTGTCCCTATCACTAAGCCACTATAGTAAATATTCATTTACAATCTTCATATCTGAGGCGATGCTCAGGTTTTGTACTACTACGGCCCATTAAAGGAGATTTACATTTATCCTTATACAATACAATGGCTCTCTCTTCTTCGAGCCTTACAAACTTTATTAATTAAATGATAAATTTAAAACAAAATGAGAATTTTGGAGCTTCTTTGTCATGGGGATCTACTCCCTCCTTATGTGTTGATGCACTAGCTGCTGATGCACTATTAAGTATGAGTGATGCTCCTGCATCATACTCCCATGCTGACAAAGATCATGAGCTCTTGATCATGGCTCCTCTTCTGCTATTGTTGAGATCCTCCAGGATCCCAAACTTCATGTTGTTGTTTCCCACTTTCCTTGCAACATATTTTCTTCATGGAGATCCTCAGTCTCCTAGATTTCAATACCTTACTCTACAGTGACCCACTAGCTCTGCTTCTGCACTCTACCTTTCTCACTTGTCTTCTACTGTTGCTGATGTAAATATTTTTCGCATGTCTTCTCTGAGATATATTCACCATCAACATTCTTATCACTTCAATTTCAATGTCCAGCCTTGACTAATGCTGGCACATAATGTTGCATTTCACTACACTAATTTCGATGTGGTCCACTTCCAAACTGTTATCTTATGTTTCTTTCATGCCGACAATAACATTTTGCGGGGAATTCCTCTCAATTTGTTGTCTTCTCTCATCTACCACTTTTCTAGTTATAATCTCATCTCCACTTGTAGGATCTTTTAATAGATGCTCCAACAACTCAATCTCTTTCCAGCATTTCTCAACCATTTCATCATGTTGGTCATCATCTTCTACATCCTTTGCTCCTTGTTCAACATTTTTTAGTAATTTTTCTCTCTCAATGTCTTTGAGAGATATTCCTTTTTTTTCCTTCTCCTCTATGGCAACATTGAATGGTTGTCCACCTTCACTTGAACCTACATCCATACACAAGTTATTTGTTTTAAAAACATGGGGCTATATGGCCTCACTTAACTCCTCTGTCATCAACTCCACATGCTGACCTAAAATCTCCTTAGAATCCATGAGATCCTCAACTGGTCTCTTCTCATCATCACCCTTTTCAAGGATTGGACCTTGTCCAGGCTCACAGATACATACTTCTCTATCATCTGCCTTGAGTTTCTCTCCCTCCTTTACCCAAAATTTCAGCATGTGCCTCTGTCTCCTAGCGATCAACTGCTAAATAGGCCATCTAACAACCTTCTTCATTACCCATCCACATTTATGGGATTCCTTATCTCTCTTCCATTGTTACATTAGCACATCAAGTCGTTCCCTTGCCTCAACTTTCTCCTTCACAATATCCTCATTACTCATTTTCTCGACGCCCTTCACTTTTTTCACTTCACTATGACTTTCCTCTGAACTCCTTACATAACCATTTGTAGCCATCTTATCTTCATAGAGTTTAAACTGCTCTGAAATTATCCTTCTCTAACTACTATCTATAAACAAAGGTTTCACTCTTCTCCCCTTATTGGAATGCAATTGGTTTCCTTCCCTCAGCCCACCTAGATATTTGTTGTCTACTATGCACTTGCAAATAGTTCTTAACACAGAGCATCAACACTTTGTCTCTCCTCCTTTTCATGTTTTCTACAGACAAAAATCATCTTTGATACCACTTGATGCAAACCCCCACCACTCCCAGGGGCTCGCGCGACCTCCCGGTCTAAGGATAATTCTCACTAATGATTTGAATTAGCTCTTGGGTCCTCACTCAACCCTTAAAATTATTACCACAAGCCGTTTTCCCCTTTCCCTGCACGTAAATCCTTGGTCATGAGGGTCTTTTTGAATAGCAAAGTCGTTCACATGACCTCGGGCAAAAATCGCAGGCTAATCTCTTTAAACAGTGAGAACTCCGACACTTCAAAGCTATGGGATTCGAGTGATTTAACTACAATACAAACCATTTCCCCCGAACGTTGAATTCATGAATAGTCGAAAAAATAAGGGGATCAACGGTTTGAACTACACGTCGTGATCTACAGTTCACAAAGATTCTAGGAATCTGGGATTTGGGAGTCTCCCCTTCTGCAACAAGAAATACCTACCAATGCACGAACTCTGAACTTGCGGATCAACGGTCTCTGCTTACTCTGGGCTCCGGGTCTCAGAGATTTTCACGTCTTAACTTGCACTTCCTCCCGAATATGGGAACTCCAAATTTGAGATCGACGATTCTTACTCTTCATGTGGCCAACGACTAAGATTCACTTCACAACTCCAGGCTTTGGAAGTTCTCGTAGCTTCCACCAACAAACTTCTGGAGTGTCGAACTCTGAATATGTGAAGGGTTTCGATCAATGATCCATGCGTCCTCACCAACGAAAAGTTGAGATGGACTTCGTCCTTCGAGCCCCCAGGGATTTTTGACCCATAACAAATTACACCCTAGTTCTCCCGAATTGTCGGACTCTCAAACCACTAGCGATTTGTTGACACGTGGCCCTGATGCCGACAATCAGGATCTACTCCAGGCTTCAGAGCTTCAGGATTTCTTCCAACTACACTCAATTTATTCTGGACTGTCGAACCTTCAAACCACCCTCAATCTGCGGACACGTGTCCCCTGTCTGGTCCATATTGACTTCGAACTTTGAGACTTCGGGGAATTTTCTTCCTCCACGACAGACACCTAAAACCTGTCAGAGCAGCGAAGTTTGAAGGACTTAAAGGGTTAACACACGTGCTCCTTCTCCAGATCCAACGGTTGTAAATGATCTGACTCCTCCTTGAGAGGATCTTGTCCACTCAATCATGAAATGAAAATGATTCTCCCTCCAAGGAATTTTTCTCACTATTCTTCTTGAGCTTCGTTAACTCAAAGGACTTAGACTCTGGTGCACACCTTATGCTTCCCTCCTGAACTTTTATCTAGAAATATTTGAAACTTGGTGCACACTTTTTGCTTCCCTCATGAGCTTGGGACTTAACAAAGTCACACGCGCACTCCTTGCGCTCGCTCTCTCCTCTGAACTTAAGGACTTATAGAAGTTCCTACACACTCCTTGCGCTCGCTCTCCTCTAAGATTTTTCAACACTTCACTAAGTGTTGACACTGTGCACACTTTGCACTGATATTTTATCCAATCTTTTATACTCCTAAGAGTATATGTGCACTCCTTGCACTCGATCTACATAAACTTACGTTGTATCTCCTGAGATTTCAAACCCTAAAAAGGTTTGGCCTCTGCACTCCTTGCGCTGACACTGTGCACCCCTTGCACTGGTTTCCTCCTTTAAGATTTTACATTAATTGCAAGTGTAGCCGCACTCCTTTCGCTCGTTCTGTGTAAAATTACACTATCTCCCCTCTGAACTTGGGACTTTCGAAAGTCACTTGCACACTCCTTGTGCTCTCCCACAATCTAAAACTTAAAAGGTTCTTGGCCTCTGCACACCTTGCCTAGACCCTGTGCACACTTGCACTGTCTCGCCTGAAATTCTGATTCTTCAAACTTCACAGGGGCTCGACCCTTTATTCCTTCAACAACTTCTTATGCCCTCCTGGCACCCATGCTTTTCCTCTTGAGATTTTGTGGAATTTTGTAATAGTCCTTGATATGCTCTTTGCACTGGCTTCTTATCCCTCCTGAGATTATGAATAGTTCTGGTGTGCCCACCCGACACTCTCCTCACAAAAATCCTAAACGATTTCTCGCACACTCCTTGCGCTGGCCTTTTAGAGTTTTCTAACAACTCTAGTGTGCATCCTTGCACAACAGTGAGAGCCTGGAACACTCAGGATTTCACACACAGACAGGGAATTTAAATATTCTTGCAAAGAAATACACTAAATTCATAGCATTCACAAACATGCACATACATTCACACAGACACATAGAGATACTCGGCAATGAACCCAATTTCTATTAACAATTAAATATTTTCAATACTTTACAAGGTTTACAATGCTAGACTGTGACACAGTGTCAACTTCTTCTATACCATCTTCACAAAACTTCTTCTCTCCTCTCTTCATAAAACCTTCTTGTCTCCTCACTTTGATCACTAAAAAAACAACTTCCTTACATGATAGAATACATTGATTTATACATGAATCGGCTACTCAATCCTTACCTCCAGATTATTCTAGTGCTATCATGTCTAATTAAATGTATCCCTATCACTAAGCCACTATAGTAAATATTCATTTACAATCTTCATATCTAAGGCGTTGCTCGGGATCTATACAACTACAACCCATTAAAGGCAATTTACATTTATCCTTATACAATACAATGGTTCTCTCTTCCTCGATCCTTACAAACTTTATTACATTAAATGATAAATTTAAAACAAAACGAGAAGGTTGGAGCTTCTCTGTCCTCGGATCTGCTCCCTCCTTATGTGTTGTTGTGATGGCTACTGACGCATTGCTGAGTAGGAGTGATGCTCTTGCACGAGAAAGGATTAACAAAAGGTGGTGGATAAAAGTTTGGAAGTCAAAAGGTGGTGGAGAAAATTTTGGAAGTCAAGATGTTCTCTTAAAAGTTAGGATGTCCAATTAAGTCCTTACATGGAATAATGGTTAAAAAAAAACTCTCATACTTCACCATAGTGTATAATGTATAAAAAAATTGGAGAATCACTGAATCATTTATTTGTACATTGTCTATATACAAAATGGGTATAAAATAAAACAATAACATGGACATTTTAACATTCACAATTTATAAAAAAAAACAATAACATTCACAATTTAATCATTGAAATTGACATTTTTGAAATCCAAATTTATACTTTTAAAATTAAAATTTACAATTTTAAAATCAAAACTTACACTTTTAAAATTAAAATTCACACTTTTAAAATTAAAAATCACATTTTTTTAAATTATCAAAAATTTACACTTTCAAAAATCAATATTATTTATTTAATTAAAACATACATTAATAATTTTGTTAAATACTCATTAAAATGTTATATATAATTTTGTTAAATACTCATTAAAATGTTATATATAGAGAGAGAGAATTGCATTAAAATGTTATACATATTTCACAATTTAATAATTGAAATTAAAATTTTACTATATAAACACTTTAACATTCACAATTTAATTTAATAATTGATATTGAAAATTTTGAAATCCAAATTTTTACTTTTAAAATTTAAATTTACAATTTTAAAATAAAAAATCACACTTTTAAAATTAAAATTCACATTTTTAATTTTTAAAATTGAAATTCATAATTTTTAAAAACTATTAAAAATTTAGACTTTCAAAAATCAATATTATTTAATTAATTAACTAAAACATATATTAATAATTTTTTAAATACACATGAAAATATATATAGAATTGCATTAAAATGTCATATATAATGCAACTCCCTAGGCTTCTTTCCAAGCAAGGGCTTACGATCCTGGCCTGCAGGCATAGGCAAAAGAGAGAGTCAAAGTGTCTATGAGGAGATGATTATATGGGAGCAGGCCTGGAATTTGACGTCCTACAGGAGGTTTTTTTGGTTTTTAGATGTATTTGACACGTAGATATAAAATCTACACATCTAAATTTACTGGTATAAAAAATCTCAATTTGTCATAAATTTTAGATGCTTAGTTTACTATAGTGTGTCACCTACCTAGGCCTCATTAAAGAGGGGTTGGACAAAGGTTTGTTGGAGGATTAAATATAACAATAAACAAAATTTAATTAGTTTCAGACTCTTAATCCTTGAAATTTAATTAGTCCATAGTCCTACTTCACATAAAGTATTAATAGTTAATTGAATATCCATTCACTGATAGACAATTTGACACTCATGAATTTGGGGTAAAAATAAAATGACGGGCATGAAAAACAAATGACGGTCATCCAAATTTCACTTGATAGATAAGATAAATTTGGAATTCCAACCCTGTATGGGAGTTTCAGCAGACGGATCCAAATAGCGACTCACCATTGTTTATTGAGATTGCATCAGTTTCGTCGCTGCTTCCAAGATTTCACTCGAGGTTTGAATGCATATGAGTGCGGAATTATATCTGTTTTATTTTCCATGTAGAATCACTATTATAATAATGTACTACCATTGTTAATTGAAATTTAAACACTCATCCCAAATTGTCATCATTAAATATTATAATTGTTGATCGACCTCTCTTTATAAAAAAATTAAGAACATATGTTTACCCTTGCATTCTTAACAGACATTGATTATTTTTATTAGTCTTTATTTAAAGGTCATCTTTACTCTCTCTTATGAAATACATACATCAACACTCTTTTTCCCTACGTCTGAACTATTTGATTGTCTCTTATGACGGGTGGAGTTTCCACTCGAAACCTTGAACATTTCAAAACCAATGAATTGTATCCAAAAACACTCTCAACAACTTGATAATAACCTACATCTTCTTTGTATAGTCACGAGAACATGGAATAACAAAATGCTAACATGACCTGTTGTATGATTTTTCTCATTATTCTATTTATGGAAACACGGAAATCACTTGAAAAAATAACATATATGCTATCTAAAACTTGTGCATTTAGCACGTTCTCCCTCATCATAAGTTAACACCGTATACTCCTCCCATCAATGTTTGAATGCACTCACACTTTGAAGAACAAAGAAATAATGAAACACAAACCAATGGTTAGAAACATAGGTGTAGAAGTATCTTTCCAATTATTAGTCTTACATTTACTTGTGCATTTAGCACGTTCTCCCTCATCATAAGTTAACACCGTATACTCCTCCCATCGATGTTTGAATGCACTCACACTTTGAAGAACAAAGAAATAATGAAACACAAACCAATGGTTAGAAACATAGGTGTAGAAGTATCTTTCCAATTATTAGTCTTACATTTATTAAATTTTACAAATTAAGAAAGGAAATGAAAATGTTTCATTTGCAACGTATAAATCATATTTACATGAAACATATACATGGTCAAAAACCTAAACTTGCCACCACAAAATAAAGAAATTCCCAATCCTAATTCTCAACCACCAAATGGAAATGTAAACATTAACATTGACAATGGGATTGAAAGAGTAAGAAAATTAATTATCTCTTTTAGAATCTTAAGAGAGACATTATCATAATAAGGAATTCTCATTATATTTTGTTAGAATATTATAGGTTAAATTTGTTTCAGGTCACCATCTCAACTACTTTCACATTGGTGATTTCTATGGGGTAGGCCATGGATGTATGCAAGATCGACAAAATGTTAGAGATGATCCATTAATGGGGTTGAGCTATCCTAGATGGATGCATAACCCCCTACCTAATATCATGAGATTGCAAACAAGATTCATGAGACCCAAAATGTTTTTTTCACCTTGACCTATAGGTTACTATAGCATAGAACATTCCTTGTTGCATTCCAATAGGATTGATCTTGAGACAATGTGTAACCTGGTGATGGAGGGATAGGGGTTGGGTCTTAAAGACATGTGACCTAGACTACTCATTTGATGTCTTCTAGGTAAGCTAGGCATTATGATCATAGTTCAAGTGATCCTCATCCATGCTTATATTACAGGTAGTTATGGTAGATACATTTTCTCTTTAATTCACTTGAATTTGAGGTAGTTTTATCTATCCAACTATTATGTTTACACTTCTTAAATTCTATGAACTAAAAAAAGGAAATAAAAAGTGTTTCATTCTTGTTCACTTTTAGCCATGATCAAAACTTGAACCCACCACTACTAGATAAAGGCATTCCCAACCCTAACCCATGACCACTAATTGGAGATGCAAACAAAGTTGTTGAAAATGGCATTGAATGACTAAGAAACCTAATTGGAACTTTCAGAAGCATAAGAGATCTAACACTCCTTTGAATTGATGCATCCCTTAACACCATTGTATCTTCCATTTCCCATGCCCAAGGGAAATTATCTAGTATTTCTGAATACATGACCAAGTATTATGATTTTATAGGATAGGCTAAGATAAGAACAAGGTTAAATATGTAGAAATCCATAAGAATGATATGATGACCTATTTTTGGGACCCTAGATCTAGACAACACCCTCCTTAATGAAAGAGGTGTATTTTCATGGATTGGTGCACACATCGACCATTTATTGAAAATTGAATGGACATGTGGTTCATCTTTTTCTACAAACCTCCCATCACATTTTCTCAAAACATTCTAGGTCAAATTTGTTTTAAGTGTCTAATTCAACTACTTTGGCATTGGTGAATTCTAAGGGGTGTTGATATTACGGTGGCTGACGGAGGTATTAACCTATAAATGTAACCTTTGACGAGACTAGAATATTTCGGGAAGTATGAGAAACCCTAAAATGTTGGATATAATCCTATAAGACAAGTCGACTCAAGATAATAATTAATATTAAGTTATTAGCCTCCAAAAAGAGAAGTTGGCCGAGTTAGGTGACTTGGAGAAGTATAAATAGAGGGCCCTAGAGCTCATTTGGACTCATTCACTCTCACGAACTCATAAGGAGTATTGGTGCACATGAATGGAGGAGAACTTCAACTTTTTAAGTAGTGACTTGGTATTTTGGTTATGGTTTGTACTTTCTTATTGGTACGCTAGATTTGGAGAGAGGTACGCTACCTTGGTTGACTAGTGGTTCTAGTGTTTTCTTCCATAATTATAATGTTTTTCAAGGTTAAGTTGCTCAGGGGTGGCCTTTGTGAATATGGTTGGGTGACAATATAGTGATATTTGCTATGATGAAATGAGCACACCTACTATTTTAACAAGTTATGGGCCCACATTATCTTTGAACAGTATAACCACTAGAAGGTAGATTGGGAGGATTTGCTCAGTTGCAGTTAGTGTTTTGTTGCAGCAAAGAAACCCTAACCCTCGTGTTTAGGCACCTTAAGTGAAGAACTTGACCTAATTGTTGGATAACCTAGTGCAGCCTGGCCTAGCGCACCTCCTAGTACTCTCTGCAATCCAAGGCGTCAAGTTGAGTTTTTTTTGTCAAAGTCAAAGGTTGACCAAGTCAAATAAGTCATGACTTACTCTATGAAGTCATAAAACATTTTAGAAGGATATTCTAACTTTAGAGCATGGAAGACAAGGATTGACCCGATCCTTGCTAAGAATAAATTCCTAGATATCATGAAAGGTAATATCATGGAAGCACAGTTTGACGCAGGAAAAGAGAAGGAGCCCCATAACATTGCAGTTATGGAGAAGTTCAAGGATAATGACATAAATTCTATGAGTATCATAGTGGACTCTGTAAAGGACCATTTGATACCCTACATTTCTCATCTTGACTCATCTAAGAAGATGTACGATGCCCTAAAAAACCTCTTCTCGGTCAGAAATATTGGACAATTCATGAGTTTGAAGAATGAACTCTATGACACAAAGATGACTAAGGATGACATCGTAGCTTCATACTTTGTGAATATTTCTCAGTTGAGAGATCAATTACAAGTTATTGGAGAAGACATTCCAAAAAAGGAAGTTGTGAACATACCACTCAATGGTCTTTCTAGATCATGGGATGCATTTGCAACAAGTATGAATACAAGGAAGGAGTTACCAAAGTTAGAAGAAATTTGTGTGTATTGTGTATAAGAAGAGACAAGGTTGAACTCTAAAGTAAAACCTCAGAAGGAAGAAGATTCTCAAGCCTTTGCAACAAAGTTCAAAAGAAAATATCTGATTCAAGAAAGAAGTTCAAGAGAGATATGTCAAAGGTACAATGCTTTGAATTCCATGACTATGTCCACTACAAAAAGAATTTTCCTAAACTAACAAAGAAGCGAAAAGAGAGACATCACTCATCAGCTACCAATGATGAAGAACCTTCAAAGAAGACAAAGCATGATGAAACAAATTTCTTCTATTATTCAACTCTTACTGGAACCATTGAAGATGACATGTGGTTGATCGATACTGTAGCTTCAAGGCATATGATAGGTGACCATAAGAACTTCTCAAGAATGAAGGAAAAGGAGACAGCTCATAAAGTGGAGCTTGGAGACAAGAACTCTTATGCAGTCAAGGGAATTCGACAAGCTACTATCTAAATGGAATCAGCTAACTCTATCCATCTTAGTAATGTTTTATATGTTCCTCATTTGGAAAATAATCTAGTATATATTTCTTGTTTGGAAGAGAAAGAAGATGGAGTATCTTTTGTGGATGGAAAGGTTCTCATATGGTCTAAAGAATCCAATATAGAAAACACTAGAGTTATTGGAACCCATGAAGTAAGGTTATATAAACTCCTAAGTCATAATACTCAAGACCTAGTACATGATGAAATCAACCCTTCTGAGTTATGGAATAGAAGGTATGGTCAACTTCATTATCAATCCTTGCCATCCCTGAAACATATCGTTGTAGGAATACAAGAATTATGGTCAGTACATGAAGGTGTGTGTAGAGGATGTGCACTTGGTAAGAAAATTAAGAAACCTTTCCCAAGCAGTGAGAATAGATCCAAAGGGATCCTAGACCCAATACATTCATGCATATGTGGACCTATTCCAGTGAATTCTCTAGGAGGCTCTCTTTACTATGTGATGTTCATAGATGATTTCTCAAGAAAGACACGATTATACCTGTTGAAGACTAAGGATGAAGTATTCAAAAAATTCCAAGAGTTCAAAGATGAAGTAGAGAACCTAATAGATAAGAAGATTAAGACAATAAGATATGATAATGGAGGAGAATATACCTCCAAGGATCTCGTTGCCTTTTGTAAAGAAATTGGGATTAGGAGCGAGCTCATTGTCCCTCAAAATCCTCAACAAAATGGTGTGGCTAAAAGAAAGAATAGAAATATTGAAGAATCAGTCAAGGTAATGATGAATGATCGGAATCTATCCATTTTCCTATGGGGAAAATCATCTATGATAGTTTTCTATGTTCAAAATAGAAGCCCACATCGTATAATGAAGAACATGACTCCAGAAGAAGCCTTCTCGGGAAAGAAGCCAAGAATTGAACACTTGAGAATATTTGGATGTCCTGTATACATTCATCTACCCAAGGATAAGAGAAAGAAGTTGGAACCCTCATGAAAGAGAGGAATATTCGTTGGTTATAGTGAATAATCAAAAGCATATAGAATCTATGTTCCAAGTCAACAGAATATTGAAATAAGTAGATACGTAAATTTTGATGAAAGGGTTGCATTTAAGAAGTATTTAGAAGAATTTATAGAATCCAACAAAGAAGAGGAACATGAAGATACCAAAGAAGAAAGTACATGTTCTCCATAAAAACCTAATGAAGAACAAGAACCACCACATGAATCTGTGGATCCAACTATTATACCTAAGACAAGAAAAAGACCAACATGCCTAGAAACCACTTTGAAAGAAGCAGAAAAGCATAACCCTCCCACTCGTACTTTCAGACAAAGAAATAAACCTAAAAGGTTCATTATTTATGTGACACTCATGAAAAATATTGTTAATGCAAAACCTCCCACCTTTGAGGAAGCAGTCAAATAGAAATAATGGAAGGAGGCCATGATGGAAGAATACCAATCTATTATGAAAAATGATGTATGGGAAGTTGTGCCTAGACATAAAGAGAGGTTTGTAGTTACTTCAAAGTGAGTTTACAAGATAAATCATGCTCCATATGGAAGTATTGATAAATAAAAGGTGATATTTGTGGCTAGAGGATTCTCCCAACAGGAGGGAGAAGATTATGATGATATGTTTGCTCCAGTTTCGATATATACATCTATCAAAGCCATAATATTTCTGGCAACTTCCATGGGTTGGAGTTTACATCAGATGGATGTAAATACTTCCTTTCTCGATGGAGTGATTGAAGAAGAAGTATACATAGAGAAACCTCAAGGTTTTGAGGTACGTCCAAGACAAACCCTTGTATGCATATTGAAGAAGGACTTGTATGGACTCAAGAAATATCCAAGAGCTTGGTGTGCACATATCAATAGCTATTTTACAAGACTTGTATTTTCCGAGATTCATGCTGATCGAAACCTTTACTACAAAGTTGTGAATGGTGCACCTGTGATTCTACTATTATATGTTGAGGATTTTTTCCTGATAGGTGAAGAACCTCTCATTATTCAGTGTAAGAAGGACCTAGCCTCAGAGTTTGATATGAATGATATTGGTCTCATGCACTATTACTTGGGACTAGAATTATGGCGGAAGCATGGTGAAGTCTTCCTAGGAAAATGGAAGTATGTTGTAAACATCCTTTATATATTTGGGATGATGGATTGTAAATCCATGGAAACTCCCATGGTGACATATTTGAGAAAGTTGAGAGACTATGAATCTAATCTAGTAGACTTGTCCTTATACCGACAGTTGATTGGCTCCTTGATGTATTTGGTGAATACTAGGCCAAACATTTATTTTACTGTGAACACGTTGAGATATTTCCAGGTGGAACCTAAACAAGAGCATTGGATAGATGCAAAGCATATCCTAAGATATCTTTATGGGAGGATTACTTATGGTTTGAGATATAACTCAAACAGTGATGTACAACGGCACAGGTTTACTGATTCATATTGAGAAGGGAGTGCAGACGATAGGAATATTACTTATGGACTGTGTTTCACTATGGGATATTCTATTATATCATGGGATAGCAGAAAACATAAGCATAGTAATATTGCAAAAGCATAGTATATTGCAGCTTGTAATGCTTGTACATAAGCAGTGTGGCTCTGTGAGCTGGTTTCTAGACTGTTTGATCATGTGTTGGATTCGACCGTGATATATTGTGATAACTAGAGTTGTGTGAATATCTACGAGAACCCGATGTTCCATGATAGGTCGAAGCATATTGAGATCAAGTATTGTCTTTTGTGTGATAAATTCCAGAAGGGTGAAGTGGTTCTCCAATATATCTTCACTTATGAAAAGACCGGATATATTTTGATGAATCCTTTGTCCAAGATAAAGTTTGCATACTTGAGGGACAAGTTGGGGCTCATGGATATTTATCCCTTGATTGAAAGGGAGGAGATGACTTCCTCGGTTGGGAGGGAGCACTTATATGTGGCATCATGGACTGCCAACGAGCTGCAAATCTATATCATGCTATTACGACTTAGAGGTGGTCATACATCTTAGAGATGATGCTTGCATCATGCTAGTTATGATCACGCTAGTACAAATCAGACATGATACAAATGGTTAGAGTTGTTGATACAGTGGCCTCAGGAGCATCGTGGAAGTACAACTTAGAGATGACATACAACTTAGATATGATGTATTGAAAACATGCTAGTTATGTCATGCTAGTATGGCTTAGAGATGATGTTGGTGAGCCGCATCATGCTAGATATGATCATGCAAGTACAACTTATAGGTGGAATACAACTTAGATATGATCCAGTGGCCATGCATCATGCTAGATATGTCATGCTAGTACAAATTAGAGATGATCATGCATCTTACAGATGATGTAGGAGGGCTCGTGTCATGTTAGATATGATCATGTGAGTATATATTAGAGGTGGCATACAACTTAGATATGATGCATTGGCATCATGCTAGATATGTCATGCTAGTACATCTTAGAGATGATTGTACAGCTTAGAGATGACATAGTGAGGCATTGATCTACATCATGCAAGTACAACTTAGAGGTGGCATACAACATAGATATGATGCATTGGCATCATGCTAGATATGTCATGCTATTACGGCTTAGAGATGATGTAGATGATACTCTGGATCACACTAGTACAACTTACATATGATACATTCTCTGCATGCTAGTATGGCTTAGAGGTGATGCAACTGATGAAATTATTGATGCAGGATCATATCGGGATAGTAGTTGTGTGCTACTGTGGTGGATGTGTTCCATTGGTGGTGACTATATGCGTCATTGATTAAGTAGTCATGTGTTACTTGGAGTGGTTGTAAACCATTGGATAGTAGTTGTATACTACTATGGATAGAACAATTGTTTTCTATTGGATGGAATTTTGGTTTCCATGGAGATTATCACTAGTATTGGATAGTGATGATGGTGCTCATGATTTGATCATGAGACATCATGTGTGGCTATGATGATGCTACCAGTTGAATTGTTTGTTTGTGCTCAAAACCATTTTCTTTAATACCTCCCTAGCTAGGAGGGGGTGTTGATATTACGGTAGCTGCAGTAGGTATTAACTTCTATGTGTAATGTTTGACGAGACTAGAATATTCCGGGAAGCAAGAGAAACCCTAAAAAGTTGGATAATAATCCTAGAATACAAGTCGACATAAGAGAATAATTAATATTAAGTTATTATCCTCTAGGAAGAGAAGCTGTCCTAGTTAGGTGACTTGGAGCAGTATAAATAGAGGGTGCTAGAACTCATTTGGACTCACTCACTCTCACGACCTCATAAGGAGTAGTGGTGTGCATGACTGGAGGAGAACTACAACTGTTGTAGTAGTGACTTGGTCTTTTGTTCATGGTTTGGACTTTTTGCTTGATACAATAGTTTTGGAGAGAGGTACGTTACCTTGGTTGGCTAGTGGTTCTAGTGTTTGCTTCCAATTATTAGGCTTACATTTATTAAATTTTACAAATTAAGAAAGGAAATGAAAATGTTTCATTTGCAACCTATAAATCATATTTACATGAAGCATATACATGGTCAAAAACCTAAACTTGCCACCACAAACTAAAGAAATTCCCAATCCTAACTCTCAACCCCCAAATGGAGATGTAAACATTAACATTGACAATGGGATTGAAAGACTAAGAGAAATTAATTAGTTCTTTTAGGATCTCAAGAGAGACATCATCATAATAAGGAATTCTCATTATATTTTGTTATAATATTATAGGTTAAATTTGTTTCAGGTCTCCATCTCAACTACTTTCACATTGGTGATTTATAGGGGGTAGGCCATGGATCTATGCAAGATCGACAAAATGTTAGAGATGATCCATTCATGGGGTTTAGCTATCCTACATGGATGCATAACCCCTACCTAATATCATGATATTCCAAACAAGATTCATGATACCCAAAATGTGTTTTTCACCTTGACCTATAGTTTACTTCAGAATATCACGTTCCTTGTTGCATCCCAATAGGAGAGATCTTGAGACAATGTGTAACCTGATGATGGAGGGATAGGGGTTGGGTCTTAAAGACATGCGACCTAGACTACTCAGTTGAGATATTCTAGGTAGGCTAGGCATTATGATCATAGTTCAAGTGATCCTCATCCATGATTATGTTGTGGGTAGTTATGGTAGATACATTTTCTCTTTATTTCACTTCAATTTGAGGTAGTTTTATCTATCCAACTATTACGTTTACACCTCTTAAATTCTATGAATTAAACAAGGAAATAAAAAGTAGGAATTAAATTCTATGAATTAAAAAGGAAATAAATTATATGTTTAAATTCTATATCATGTTTACACTTCATTCTTGTTCACTTTTAGCCATGATCAAAACTCGAACCCACCACTACTAGATAAAGGAATTCCCAACCCTAACCCATGACCACTAATTGGAGATGCAAACAAAGTTGTTGAAAATAGCATTGAAAGACTAAGAAACCTTATTGGAACTTTCAGAAGCATAAGAGATCTAACATTCCTTTCAATTATTGCATCCCTTAACACCATTGTATCTTCCATTTCCCATGTCCAAGGGAAATTATCTAGTAATTATGAATACATGACCAAGTATTATGATCGTATAGGATAGGCTAAGATAAGAACAAGGTTAAATATGTAGAAATCCATAAGCATGATTTGATGACCTATTTTTGGGACCCTAGAGCTAGACAATACCCTCCTTAATGAAATAGGTGTATTTTCATGGATTGGTGCACATATTGACCATTTATTGAAAATTGAATGGAAATGTGGTTCATCTTTTTGTACAAACCTCCCTATAATAATAGGGAGGTGCCATCACATTTTCTCAAAAAAATCTAGGTGAAATTTGTTTTAGGTGTCTAATTCAACTACTTTGGCATTGGTGAATTCTAAGGGGTGTTGATATTACGGTAGCTACGGGAGGTATTAACCTCTAAATGTAACCTTTGATGAGACTAGAATATTCTGAGAAGCAAGAGAAACCCTAAAATGTTGGACAATAATCCTATAAGACAAGTCAGCTCAAGAGAATAATTAATATTAAGTTATTAGCCTCCAGGAAGAGAATTTGGCCCAGTTGGGTGAATTGGAGTAATATAAATAGAGGGCGTTAGAGCTCATTTGGACTCACTCACTGTCACAACCTTATAAGGAGTATTGGTGCACATGACTAGAAGAGAACTGCAACTATTGCAGTAGTGACTTGGTCTTTTGGTTATGGTTTGGACTTTATGCTTGGTACGGTAGCTTTGGTGAGAGGTACACTACCTTGGTTGGCTAGTGGTTCTAGTGTGTGCTTCTTGAATTATTTTTTCTGTCAAGGTTAAGGTGCTCAGGGGTGGCCTTTGTGCATATGGCGGGTGAAAATATAGTGATATTATCTATGTTGAAACACGCACACCTATTATTTTAACAGGTTATGGGCCCACACTATCTTCAGAAAGTCTAACCATTGGAAGGTAGATTGGGAGGATTTGCTCAGTTGTAGATGCAGTCAGAGTTTTGTTGCAGCAACAAAACCCTAACCCTCTTGTTGAGACACCTTAAGTGAAGAAATTGACCTAATTGATGGATAACCTAGGGTGCCCTATCCTAGCGCACCTCCTAGTACTCTCAACAAGCCTAGGCATCAAGTTTGAGTTCTTTTGGTCAATTTCAAAGGTTGACCAAGTCAATACAGTCATGACATACTCTATGAAGTTGGAAAGCAAGTTAGGAGCTTCTAACTTCAGATCATGGAAGACAAGGATTGACCCCATCCTTGCTAAGAATAAATTCCTAGATATCGTGAAAGGCAATATCATGGAAGCACAGTTTGAAGCAAGAAAAGAGAGGGAACCTCAGAATGTTGCAGTTATGAAGAAGTTCAAGGATAATGAAATCAATGCTATGAGTATCATAGTCGAATATGTAAAGGACCATTTGATACCCTACATTTCTCATCTTAACTCATCTAAGAAGATGTATGATGCCCTAACAAACCTCTTCTCAATCAGAAATATTGGACAAGTGATGAGTTTGAAGAATGAACTATGTGACACAAATATGACAAAGGATGACACTGTAGCTTCATACTTTGTGAAGATTTCTCAGTTAAGAGATCAATTACAAGCTATTGGAGAAGCCATTCCAGAAAAGGAAGTTGTGAACATAGCACTCAATGGTTTTTTTGTATCATGGGATGCATTTGCAGCAAGCATGAATACAAGGAAGGAGTTCCCAACGTTAGAATAAATTTGGACCTATTATGCACAAGAAGAGACAAGGTTGAACTTTAAAAGAAAACCTCAGAAATAAGAAGATGCTCAATCCTTTGCAACAAAGTTCAAAATACATGGGGGTAAGAAAATATCTGATTCAAGAAAGAAGTTCAAGAGAGATATGTCAAAGTTACTATTCTTTGAATTCCATGACTATTGCCACCACAAAAGGAATTGTCCTAAACTAATAAATAAGATAAAATAGAGACATCATGCATCAACTACCAATGACTAAGAATCTTCAAAGAAGACAAATAATGATGAAACAAATTTATTTTATTATTCAGCTCTTACTGGAACCGTTGAAGATGACATGTGGTTGATTGATAATGTAGCTTCAAGGAATATGATAGGTGACCATCAGAAATTATTAAGCATGAAGGAAAAGGAGACACTTCATAAAGTGGAGCTTGGAGACAAGAACTCTTATGTAGTCAAGGGAATTGGAAAAGATACTATCAAAATGGAATTAGGTAACTCTATCCATCTTAGTAATGTTTTATATGCTCCTGGTTTGAAAATTAATCTAGTATATATTTATTGTTTGGAAGAGAAAGGAGATGGAGTATCTTTTGTGGATGGAAAGGTTCTTGTATGGTCTAAAGACTCCAAGATAGAAAATTCTAGAGTTATTGGAACCCGTGAAGGAAGGTTATATAAAATCCTAGGTCAGAATACTCAAGCCCTAGTACATGACGAAATCAACCCTAATGAGTTATGGAATATAAGGTATGCTCACCTTCATTATCAAACCTTTCCATCCATGAAACAGATGGTTGTAGGAATACAATAATTAAGGTCAGTACATGAAGGTGTTTGCAGAGGATGTGCACTTGTTAAGAACATTAAGAAACATTTCCCAAGCAGTGATAATAGATCCAAAGGGATCCTAGACCTAATACATTCAAACATATGTGAACCTATGCCAATGAAGTCTCTAGGAGGCTCTCTTTACTATGTGGTCTTCATATATTATTTCTTAAGAAAGACATGGTTATACCTATTGAATACTAAGGATGAAGTATTCAACAAATTCTAAGAGTTCAAAGCTGAAGTAGAGAACCTAACAGATAAGAAGATTAAGACAATAATATCTGATAATGGAGGAGAATACACCTCCAAGGAGCTTGTTGTCATTTGTAAAGAAGATGGGATTAGGAGGGAGATCATTGTCCCTCACAATCCTCAATATAATGTTGTGGATCAAAGAGAGAATAGAACTATTGAAGAATCAGTCAAGGCAATGATGATTGATCAAAACTTATCAATTTTCCTATGGGGAGAAGCATCTATTACAGTTGTCTATGTTGAGAATAGAAGCCCACATCGTATACTAAAGAACATGACTCTAGAAGAATCCTTCTCGAGAAAGAAGCTAAGAATTGAACACTTCAGAATCTTTGGATGTCATGTATACATTCATGTTCCCAAGGATAAGAGAAAGAAGTTGGAATCCTTAAGAAAGAGAGGATTATTCATTGGTTATAGTGAATCATCAGGAGCGTATAGAATCTATGTTCCAAGTCAACAAAAGATTGAAATAATTAGAGACATAACTTGTGATGAAATGATTGCATTTAAGTCTATAGAATAATCTATATAATACAACGAAGAAGAGGAACGTGAATATGCCAAAGAAGAAAGTACGTGTTCTCCATAACAACCTAATGAAGAAAAAGAACCACCACATGAATTCGTGAAACCAACTATTATACCTAAGATAAGAAAAAGATCAGCATGGCTTGAAACTACATTGCAGGAAAGCATAAGGCTCCCACTCGTACTTTTAGACAAAGCAAGAAACCCAAAAGGTTCACTAGTTATGCGACACACATGAAAAATGTTGTTAATGTAGAACCTTCCACCTTTGAGGAAGCATTCAAACAGAAATAATGGAAGGATGCCATGATGGAAGAATACGAATCTATTATGAAAAATGATGTATGGGAAGTTGTGCCTATTCCTAAAGAGAAGTATGTAGTTACTTCAAAGTGGGTTTACAAGATAAAGCATGTTGCAGATGGAAGTATTGATAAAATACAAGGCGAGATTTGTGTCTAGAGGATTCTCCGAGCACGGGGGAGAATATTATGATGAGAAATTTGCTACGGTTTCCAGATATACATCTATCAGAGCCATACTATCTCTAGCAGATTCCATGGGTTGGAGTTTACATCAGATGGATGTAAAGACCTCCTTTCTCAATGGAGTGATTGAGGAAGAAGTATACATAGAGAAACTGTTGTTGGGAAAAACACCCTACGGACTAGCAAACTAGGGTCAAACTTGCATGCAGATTTTGACCAAATAGAAACTGTTTTTTTACCTACAACCCAATATTTAAACCCCTTTTTCACAGTAAATGCATGGAAAAGGACCACAAACCTTATTACCGGTGTTCGATGTAGATCCTTCGTTGCGCTTTCATTACTTTCTTGTGCTGCTCCTTCCACATATGACCTGCACTCAAGACAAACAACAACTATGCATGCATGCTACTTCTATACTCAAGGGTTAGAAATCAAGCATAAATTAATCAAACCATAGAAAATTCATGCATTGGGACGGGAAAAGTATTCTTTTTATTACTGAAATTGAATCAACTTACAAAAAAGCTGAGACCGGCCACCGCTCCTTGAACCTGATCCTGGGCTCCTCTTCTTCTGTCCTTCAATTGCTTTGCGTTAAATCTCCTTAGGCATGAGGGAAGGCTAAAGGGTTGGGACAATGGATTACGTAAATGGGCAGAGTTTCTTCGCTATATTTTTTCCTCCTCCAAATGGTACCCCTACCCCTTCTTTTATAGGCTAGAAGGAGCTAGGGTTTTGGACGAATCCTCGGCCATGCATGGCCGGGAGTTTCAGTTAACTGACCCATAGCTTTTTGTTCCATCGGCAAATTTCCTTTTTTCATGCTTTGTTAGGTACACATGGGTTGTTGTGAGTCAGTCAGCGTTCACACGCGTGCAGTAATCGATTAGGGCATGTGGGCCTTAACACAAGAGGATTTTCAAAGAGTTGTTCAGCAGAGTTTTGGCAAAGAAGGGATATGAGTTGGCCTAATGCCGGGTAAGCATGTGTGGTGCAATTTAGGGTTATAACAAATGCCCCCTAATGTGTGAGGTCATAAGAGCATCTAATGGCCAAAATACATTACCAATTTTTACTGATGTGCCGAACGATTGAGCCCAAGGATCAGGAACCCGGAGGTGTCATCTGCAAAATAAAAAATGTCTCACCGAGGCGGGCATACCCATGCTCGAGATAAAATAGAACCATGGATAAAAATCAAATACACTATAGATCCATGTCAAACAACTATAAAGAGTAGCCGTGAATAATACACAGCGGAGCTACATCTCGAAATCAGAAAGATATACATATAGAGTATCTATCTTCCAGAAGCTGATTCGACCTAATGGTTGGACTTCAAAGCTCAAGCAACAACTTCAAAATCTTCCAAAACTCGGGTAGGATTGTAATATGAGTGTACGACTGCACTACCCAGAGGTATTCGATGGCTCGTCGGTCATGGACTTGATAATCTTGATGATCGGACTGAAGGCTTCAGTGATTTCGAACAAGGACTTGATTGGATGTCCAGGATGGCCGGGTATGCAAACAAGAGACATATTGTAGAGGGGCCGACTCAGTCTTAGTGACAAACTTCCCTTGGACAATAGAACGACAAGTGATAAG
>SNQJ01S0015585.1:45332-109616 GCA_010110895.2 Picea sitchensis | reverse complement strand
CCATCACACCTCTAACGATTTCTAATCAACATAATTTTAACCAGAAAATAAGTAAAGGTTCTTATCTGAATAAAATTGACGTTGAAACACAAATGGAACAACCAAGTTCCACCCAACCATAGAACAAAGTAGCCAAATTACTTGCTCTGTTCACCCGCTAGCCTGACCATGAGTCCATAAGGGCGAATTGAAATGATTCTCTTTTGCTACAGTCCTCCTTTCAGGTCATAAAATTCCCTTGCCTCACACTAAGAAGTATTCATAACAACAAGTAATATATTTTCTCCAACATACTAAGCAGCGTCCTACCTCCTCCATATGTTGTATATCATGAGCCTCTTGTGCCTAGGTGTTTTTCCCTCCTTGGGAATTTTTTCATCTTTACAAATCTTTGATTTTCAGGGGCTGCTAGTGCTAAAATTTCTCATTTTTCACTTGTAAAAATCATCACTGAGGTAACTCAAGTATGTTCCCCACTCATGGAGACATAGTCAATTTTTTTCAACCTGGCTATTCCATTTATCCTCCAACAATTAATATATAAAAAAAATTGTCTTTTACATGTGTCACAATCAAAGAGTTAGCTGGGAAAATCAAATCTTTTCCCAACAGTCATAAATAATTAATTACAATAATAAAATTCTAAATTCGGATTTTCCATAAATGGAAAAAAAATTCCAAATACGAATTTGCCAAAAACAAAAATTTATTCCCATGTGTACATAGACTTTAAAAATTAATTATTTTTGGGGATATTACACCCCTGTGGCTACTGCATATAAATCTCTTCCTCCAAATGCCCATGAAGAAAAGTGGTTTTTACATCTAATTGTTCAATATGAAAATATTCTACTTCCACAAGATGTAAAATAGTCCTAATTGAACTCATTTTAACAACAAGAGAAAATATTTCATTAAAATCTATACCTTTATTTTGTGCAAACCCGTTTACAACACGTCTAGATTTGTATTGATTTTTTCCTCCATCTTCTTCTTTCAACATGTAAACCCATTTACTCTGCAATGCTCTTTTTCCTACAGGAAATTGAACCAAATCCCAAGTCTAGTTATTTACCAGGGAATCCATTTCCTCTTTCATGCCTTGCTCCAAATTGTTTTTAGTGTCTACCTGCATTGCCTCTTCATAAAATTTTGGTTCACCTGAATAAGTCAACAATAAATAATACAATGAAGGGGAGTATCTTTTAGGGGGTCTACTTAACCTGGTAGATCTTCTAACAACACATGCAAGAGTTTGAGGTACTTGTTTCTCTTGTTGTTGTACATTTTGATTCTCTGGTTCCTTTGCAATTTTGTTTTCAGTGATCTCATCAAGCATTGTGTATTATGGTTTTTCTTTTTCTTGTATCTTTCCCTGCAACTGATATTTGTATATGACCTTCTCATTGAATATGACATCTTTACTCGTAATTATTTTGTGATTTTCATAATTCTATAAGTGATAACAAAAATAATTAACATTGTATCAAATAAAAGTACACTTCTTGGATTTTTCCTCAATCTTTCTTCTATTTTCTTTATCAATATGGAAAAATGCTTCACAACCGAAAGTCTTCAAAGAGGAATAGTTTACCTTTTAACCTGTCCATGCCTCCTCTGGAATTCTACATTCCAAAGATCTTGAAGGTCCTTTGTTTATTAAGTAAGCAACATTATCTACAACATCTTCCCAAAATTGTAAGCGAAAACCAACATGCTCCATGATTGTTATGTTCATCCTTCCTGATACACCATTTTCTTATGGTGTTCCTAGAACTGTCTTCTCTCTATGTATCCCATGATATGACCAGTAATCATCAAAATCCTTGCTTCAATATTCACCTCCATTTTTTTATCTGAGACACTTCAACATTTTTCTTGTCCCATTCTCAACCAAATATTTCCATCTCTTAAAAGTATCATAAACATCATATTTTTTTCGAATGCAATAAACTCAAGTTTTTCTAGTTGCATCATCAATAAAAGCAACATAATAACGAGATCCACCAAGAGATCATACCTGAGTTGTTCCCAATTAATCTGTATGCACAAGATCTAACCTTTCACTCTTCTCTTCTTTTCTGACTCTAAAAAATCTGACTCTCTTATGTTTTCCATAAACAAATTGCTCACAAAAATCCAAATCAATTTGTTTAATATCTAACAACAAATTTATTTTGTGAAGTATCTGCATCACCTTCTCACTCATGTGTCCAAGCCTATGATGACATGGTTTTGTATCCACTCATGTATAAGATAAAGAGATAGAAGATTCAGTATTACCAGTACATAAATATAATGTACCTACCTTCTCTCCTTTTTCTATTACAAGTGATCCTTTGGTGACCTTCCCCACCTTATCTATAAATATGCATATATAACCTTCTCTTTCCAACTTCCCTGTTGAAATTATGTTTTTCCTTAGATCTGAAACATTTCTTTCGTCTTTCAACAACCACTGGTTTCCATTATTTTTCTTTATTTTTACCATTCCCATTCAAACATTTTTTCATGGTGCATGATCACTCAAATGAACCTGTCTAAAATAACCTTCAACATAATCTAGAAAATGTTTCCTATGGGCTGTGGCATGAAATGAAGCCCCTGAATATACTACCAAAGAATGAGAAATATTATCTAAGGAAAGAATCAAAGCATCCTGTAACACATCACGTGTTACATTTGCTTCCTAATTTTTCTTCTGTTGTCCATCTCTTTGTTTCTTTGGAGCTATGCAGTCTTTCTTCAGATGTCCTTTCTTCCCACAATTCCAACACTCTATCTCTCCCAGTTTGGATTTGGATCTTCCCTTCCTATAATTCTTGTGGTTTCTTGAGGCATTTCCTCTATCCTTTTTTCTTCCCCTGTTCTCCATGTTTAACGCATTACTTGATGTCTCACCTATGATTTTTCGTCACATTTTCTCACTAAGGATAACACCAACAACATCATCAAATTTTAAAGTGTTTGAACTAGAGACACAGTTACTTACAACCATGACCAAGACATTCCAAATTTATGGCAATGAGAAAAAAAGAAGAAGATCCCTAACCTCATCATCTAAGTCCATTTTTACAGAACTTAGTTGATTAGTAACCATCTAAAATTCATTTAAATGACCTGTAACAAACCCACATTCTCACATATTCATATTAAATAGTCTCTTCATTAGAAATGCCTTATTGGATGTCAAGGTTTTTTCATACAGTTTATCCAATGTGTCCAACAACTCCTTCATTGTCTTTTCTTTCAAATTAATTAAAGCCAACCACACTACTAGGCTCAACAGTATCATTCCTAGTGCCTTTCTATCAAGAACCTCCTATTATTCGTCCTTCATGGCCATTTACTTATTTTCTATTCCACCCAATGGTAGGAATAGATTGTTCTGATATAAATAATATTCCATCTGCATCTTCCATAACTGGTATTTTGGCCATTAAATTTCTCAACACTAAACTTTCCATCTTATGCCATTGCTCCCACTCAAACTGGGAACCCTCTTTTCCTGTGAGATACCTTTCGCTCTGATACCAGTTGTTAGTAAACAAAGATCACGAAGAAATAAAATAAAACAAATGTGGAAATAAAAAATAGAAGATACACAATACAATAGAGACAAATATATACATAATTCACCCAGTGTGGGATATGTCCACTAGATAAATCGCTAAGTCCTTCCTTTATTATTATCCAACAAAAGAATGGATACAACCTACAACACACCCGTTTCATCCTCCTCCTCTTTCTCTCACAGTCTCCTCACTCATAATACAATATTCACAATGATACATAGACGCAATACATTTCCCTCATAAAAGAGGGTTTCCTTCTAGGGGAAAAAACCATAACATAAATTCTACCGTTAGATTTGTGACATTATAATGAATGGTCTAGATTTACTATGAAATTACAATATACATTTACAAGGAAGTTTTAGTTTTGGGGGCTTCGCCCCCGAGCCCCCATCGGGCAACGCTGTCCCTTGAACACCCGTCGGGGGCCCACTTGCCCCCGGACCCCACAGGGGCGGGAAATCCCCCCTACACTCCCCGACATGTATGAGTGTACATTATTATAGGGTTTAAATTTTTCATGGGGTATCAACATAGCTGAAAACAAATACCTATGGATCAGGAAAATAATCATGCTCCATAGCCAATAGGATTATGTTTAAGGGGGCGACTATTCTTTCACGAGAGGAAGCTTCTAGTCATACCAAAACGTATTGGACTATAACAAGGAACCTATACTTGTACTCTTATTTAAATATTTGAATGGAAGAAGCGATTGGAGGGCCATATTATGGAAGAAGCGGGTTGTCTGGATCATGAGTAGTTCTCTAGGAGAGAAGCTACTCAGAGTTGTTACCTAGTGCACTGAGAAATAGCTACAAGGCTTTGAGTCTTCCTTTTCATCATGTTTTTGAATCCCCATAAGGTAAGTGTGGTAGTGGGGGGACTATTGATCATAGACGGGGAACACTTCCCGGGGTGGGACAGGCATAAGGGGAATGAGAGATTGTAGGCTAGTTGCAACAGTTGGCACCTTGGATCAATAAATTATGTTGCTTATCAGACCTTATATCATATTAATGTTCCCTTTGCATCGGTAGAGTTTGTCCCAACTCGAGGGTGACCCACTTCTAAGATTTATGAGCAGTGTGGTCGAAGGCTGGGAGGAACATGGAAGTTCTACATGCATTTGGTTTTTATTTTCCTATGATAAGTGTCTTTCATGTGCTTAATTCAATTACTATATCTGCGCAAGTATGAGTTTTCTATCATGAATTCTTTGTTTTTAAATTTTGTATATGAATTTTTATGGTAGCATGCATGTTGCTATTATTTCCTCTTAACTCTATTCCTATGTAGAACTTATTATTTAATTTAATGATTTCAGAATTCATAATGCTCCAGGGCATGTTCCAACTCATGGATGGGAATGTTTCCAAAGCATGTTGATGAGTCCCTGATAATGGGGTTGTTACAAATTAGTATCAGAGTTGATAAGATAAATTGTTAAGTTCCATGGCCCATCATGGTGGTTGGGTATGTTACAAATCGATATCAGAGCTCAACTTGCAACATTGAGCTTGGATGGGACATTTAGCTGAGTGTTGAAGTGCAATTACTGAGTTTTATTTGAAAATATGTCAGGAAGAGTTCATTTGAAAATTACTTTACAAAAATGTTAGAATGTTTACGTGGTAAAATGAGGAGTATCCAGGTGAAATTGGGAGAAAGACCCATTTTTTTGTTTTTAAATTCTTAAGCAATTTGGGAAATTCGTTCAAGGATGATTTTTTATGGACATTAATCTATGTCTCATAAAGTTTATACCTGTAAATGGTCGAATTGAAGTCATTATAAGGCTATGGCCAACTGAATGAAATTGAATAAATTTAATGGTTGTCAAGCGACCATGGTAAAATGGAATTAAATTGTGCAAAAGCCCCAATTTCATGTAGCTAATTAATGGAAAATTCAAAGTGAAAGAGTTGAATTAGAAATCAATGTACACATTTATATGTACCGGGATTGAATTGGTTGTATTAAGTGTAGTTTCAAATATCTAATCACATCCCTAGAAGGAATTTCATTTTGGGAAAATTGAGCATTTTTGGAATTTTGGAAAATAGGTGAAATTGAAAAGAAAAAATTGGTATTTTTTAGTACACTAACATCATCATGATGTGGGAAAGGGCCACATTTCATACGACATGGAAGAAATTGAGGTGTATTTTCATGGTGGAAGGTACATGGAGGCAGGGAGATGGAAATAATATAAGTATTAGGTTTATTCTTTTGTGATTTTGTGAGTATGCAAGTCCGCGAGTCCGCAATTCCGAAGAAGTGGAAAAACGGTTAAGTGTTGGGACCTAGTATGAGTCCGTGAGTCCGCAAATATGGAAAAATATGTAATATTTGATACGTATGATGATTTCATGAGTATGTGAGTCAGCGAGTCTCAAAAATTTGAAAAATGGTTAAGTGTTGAGTCTTTTCAGACTGATTAGTGTTGGGACTTATCATGAGTCTGTGATTCTATGAGTCCACGAGTCTGAAGAAGTGGAAAAATGGTTAAGTGTTGAGACTTTTCAGACTGACTAGTGTTGTGAATTATTATAAGTCCATGATTTCGTGAGTTCGCAAGTACAAAGAATTTGAAAAATGGTTAAGTGTTGAGACTTTTTGGATGGATAAGTGTTGGGAATTATTATAAGTCTATGAGTCTGTGAGTCCAAAGAAGTGGAAAAATGGTTAAATGTTGAGACTTTTCAGACACAATTATGAAATAAATGTTACAATACCATGACTCTGTGAGTCCTCTAGTCCAAAGTAGTGGAAAAATGGTTAAGTGTTGGGAATTATTATGATTTCGTGATTCTGTGAGACCGTGAGTCCAAAGAAGTGGAAAAAATGTTATTTAATTCATAGCTTATTTTCCCTTAAATAAATTCTTGTTGCAAACACTTCATTATTTAATTTATTTTTTGGTAAACCACTTTGACTATTCAATCTTCTCATCACAACTACTTTACCATAATTACCAAACTCACAAATTCTCATTGCAACTAATTTATTTTTAATTATTTTCTTAATGCAACAACTATACCAATGATTAACTCCTAGTTCCACCCACTTTGACTAGTCAACTTCTTCTAAGAGTTTCTAGAGTAATTTGACTTGTTTGACCTTCAAGGGGCTTCTAGATAACTCATGAGGGTTCTCCAACTTCACAAGGCCATAACTCTCTAACCCTATGGAGTTATGTGACGTTCCACATATCACGGGAAATGACATGAAATGTATTATCCATCTAGAATAGTATTACCTACATATACATCGATATTCATTCCTTTATACCTCAAACAGACTTGGGTCACTTACCAATTCCTTTGTGCTACCAAAATTCACTACCAGACTTCTCCAAGGGTTGAGATCAATCAATAAGGGTTGAAAATAATCCATACCAACCATCCATCAACCTAAGCCAATTCTTTGACAATCTCCCCCTTTGGCAATGATTGAGAAACTTAGTCATGATAATAGTTATGCTTATACTCCTCATCAATGTTTCTATCACTCCCCCTTTGACATCAATGGAAAAGGGTATCTCCCTTTGGGGTTGGTCCCCTGACTGAACTCTCCAAGAGGATGCTCCCTCTATCTACATGCCTTTAATTTTTCTCTGTGTTTCTAAGCCTCTGATTACTTTCTCTCCCTTCATATGAATAATATCTCCCCCTTTGACAAAGAGTATCACTCTGATGTAACATTGAATTCATATCACTCATTATTCCCTTCCGACAATTTCTCCCCCTAGAAACATGCCTCTATGCTCTCTCTCCAAGAATCTAACTTTGTATATTGCATTTGATGAATCTCTTCCCATGGAATAATACCTCTATTCTTACCTCTTTGTCTGAAAACTTATCTAAATGATATTTCTACCTATATTTTTGGTTCTCTTTCTATCTCTTGACTTCTTTGCAAGATGTTGTGTAGAAAAAATATAAGTCTTCCTGTACATGTTTCCTCTTGGAGTTATTTTCCATTGGTGCTTCCTTATGTAATCAAATGAAATATATGAAAAGCATTCAAGAATAAGAATTCAAATATTCTTGTGTAATTATCATCTATTATGAGAATGTTCCTTTGTCTCTAAACCACTCTTTGAACCAATCTATGAATCCATTCTCTCGTCCATTGCCACATATCTATCTAAACTTACTAAGTGTTCTTGTGAATCCATCTCTATCTATACTATCCAATAATATTCTACACAACTGTCCATAATTCTGACCCATCTATCACTATACTATCATGAACTCTTCACTACTACTATTGATTAATCTATCATAATGTACTTCTTCTAACTAACGGTTATATATCTATATACTCAAACTATGAAAGCTACTCAAAGGATGGTTCTCTGGTCTTTCTTAGCTACCTCATAGACTCCCCCTATCTAATATTCATATTACCTTGGAGTCTCTAAGCCGGATGGCTCAGAACAATTCCTTCTCTAATGTAGAGTCATCATTATATTCATTGGTAGATTCATCATCTCTCTAAACTATGACTTCCTTTTTTTATGTCTGTTGATTCATCTTTAACTACAATAACTGATACAATCTCTTGAACCCGTTCCTTATTTACATGTCCTCCTTTTCTTTGATTTCTTTTCCAAACCTTTACGTATTTGAAATATTCCTTTTTCTTTGTATATTTGTCTTCATCTCATTTTATTGTTAATCTTTCAATCTCTGGGACCTGTCTTTATTTGCCTGTTCTTCTTGTTTTCTTATCCATACTTTCTTATATTTGATATCAGTGTTCTCTTTCTTTCAAGTATCGATCATGATTCTACAATCACGAGATATGTGTCCATAGATATGACATTTGTAACATTGAATGTTATGTGGGGCCACATAAGTATTTCGTGTTTGAACATTTATTTTATAATCCCTCCAATATGTAACCTTATGTCCAAAGTTATTACAATAAAAGCAATGACCATAAAAGAAATTTACATACCTGGGAGTGAATGATCTTCTTTTTGGTGTAGTCCTTGTGAATTTATTCCTTGACTGATCATGATCATGATTGAAGCTTCTTTCTAGCTTGACCATAGATTGTTTTCTTGAATATGTATCTTTAATAGTTTTCTTATATTCTGGTTGACCATGATTCCTTCCTTTGAGTAGTTCTACATAACTCTTTATATTTTCTTCATTATTCTTTTCTATCAACCTAGAGTGCTTCTCTTCATTCTCTACCTACTAATGTAAACATTTTTGTCTCTTCAAATTTCTTGTTGAGCTTGACGACTTTGACTCTTAGTCTGACAACTTCTTCTTCAAGCTTCTCAACGTCTTCTTCTTTCTTCATTATCCGAGACTTCATGACTTCTTATTTTCTCTTTGATTCTTCAAGTTATATTTTCAATGTAATTATTTTTTCTTCGAGTCTTCTCTCTTCTTGACCAAAATATCCCTCAAGTTGCTTTAAGTCATCAATTATTTCCTTGTGATGATCCTTCAGTATATTTTCTCTCTTTTATGTTTCTTCCTTTTGTGCTGCTATGTTGGATTATAAACATTTCTCTTGATATTCTAGAGTTTCTTCAATTCTTCAGGCCTCTTCTAGTTGAGCTCTTAAATTCATGATGACCCGCTGAGATTTTTTGGAACCTTGAACACTTTCCTTCCGCTTCATCAATTATTTCTTGGATGACTTGTTTTCTTCTCTTTATTTCTTTAGATATTCAATTGCATTGATCAATTGTTCTTTGTAATCAACTTATGCTTCTTCATACTCTTCCACTTATGAATATGTATGAAATGATGAGCATCTTTCTTCTTGTTTTTTACCTGCATCTTCTTTGGAATTTTCTTATTCTGTGATGGGTGAAGAATATACATTATTTTACTTATCCAAAATTTCTTTGGGTGATGAACATTTACCAACCTTTTCTCTTACCGGATTAGGTAATCCTTCCTAGATGAAATCCATTGTTATTTTTTTATTCGTCTTCAATTCCTTCTTGGCTCAAATCTTTTCCCTTTCTGAGCTATCATATTTTGTAGCAACTGATTTCCAAATATCATACCCCATGTACCCCAAATTTCCCAAATTTTTTTTCTTTTGCTAAGGAACATTAAGACTCCTTGACTATTCAAAATTTTGTAAAAACACATTTTTATTTCCTTTATTGTAAGCAGAGTAGATTTATCATCTCTACTGGATTCAAAAACTTATGCTTATTTTTTACTTCATACATTTTCGACCAAGGCTATCATAGCCCTTAGAATATATACCCTTTATGTGTTAAATTACACTATACAAAACATCATAGTGCGCAATAACCTAAAGACTATTGACTATCCTATAGTCTACCCATAACCATTAGTACTTATCCATATTAACATACATTCATAGAGTTTACTAAGTGAAAATCATATGGATTCCATAGAGATGACACTATCCATGTCAATAATTTATCACATAACCTATCATAATCTTAACTCTATCTATATCAACATACTTGTACATATATTGTCTACCATAATATCCAACACTATATAGTATATGGATACTATATACGACACTATCCATAGCATAAATATATTGTTTAACATATATAACAATAAACATATCCATGGTATTACATACCATTTAATATACATGGTACTATTCTGGAAGGACTTTAGCCCAACGATATAGTTATTGTTTAACACACAAGACTACTACAAGACTAAAATATCGCTAGCAACATCCCCAACGATACATATGGTTAATCATAAGGTTTAACAAGTTTGGAAGAATACGAAGTATGCCCTTCGCTTGGAGTGATGAACCCATACCATTACGCACATATAGTTAGTAATCCTCACTGACTGAAAATACGACCCAACAATAAATTGGTTTGAAATTTTTTTAATGGAGGATGTCAGTATCGCGTTTAACCCCTGGATAATCCATTTAATGGAGACCTGAACTGTACCTCCCAAAATTTACACTTCATCCATCGCATCCAATGTAACCCCTCCACCTCCATGGTTTCACATGGAAAAGGTATTGGTGAGTACCCCGCCTTACTCCTCTATTGAGACCCAAGGTAATCATTGTTCATTTTTCATTGTAACAATTGTCTCTGCATAGAAATGTTCATTTATGTGCAAGATAACCTTTCCCCTTCTTTTCATGGTCGACGAAAATGGAAGCTCGACTCTGGTAAATCGCAATGAGAGAAGGAAACACATTTTTGGTTCCTCTTATGCGCAAGGTAAACAAAACTTCATTTCTCTAGTACTATGTAACTCATGAATAACACTTTGTTTGGAAATGTATTTACATTTCACCTCCATAAATGTTTCCTCCCAAGGATCGTTTGGATTTTAAAGTTCTCGGGACTAGGGTTAGAGTATTTCTCGTGTTGGATGATGCTCTTTAAATATTCATGGCTTACAGATCTATGGTCGTCACAAATGTTTCAACATATATCTATTGGTATTACTTTCGCATTCTCCTATATCCAGCATTATAGCAATGTTAAACCTATCATTTACCCATATTTGTTTCATTTTTTCTCTATGGAAGAAACCCGTAGATCTATACCCTATGTGAGATATGTTAACAATGTAATTCATAAATATGTTCTAGAATATTTATGTTATCATTCCAATGTGTAATGGGTACTCTGCGTAAGCATACATGTGTATTTTTATTTTTATTCCTTGTAGAGTTATGCTCTATGTGTTTGGTTTACCACATTATGGGACTTGTATTGAGCTCTGCGGGAATATATATAAGTGTATAGGGTAATTCCTCTATGGGGTTCATTGATGCAGTCTGTATAATTTCATTACCACTCTGTATAAACGCATAAATACGTTTTCATAAAGGTGTGGCAAAAATAACTCTTATATTCGTAAAGTTGTACTATGTGTTTCCTACTGCGAATGCGTATCAGAAACAATTTCCCCTCTATCTCAAATATTTCACTTTGCATTTTCATATAGAATATTTATATATATAAATATATCAATCCTGACTCTTTGTTCATAATTTTACAATTCAGAGTTTGTATAGTGAATACATATCAGGCAATTTGTAACCCTTTGTTTCATAATTCACTTTCTGTGAATTTATAAAGAAAAGATATATATATATATATATCGTAACATCGATCCTTTGTTTGTAAATTTCCCTCTATGTTTTATATAAAAAATCATAATTTACTTAGGGATTATACATAGCAAATAGTTAGACATTACTCATACTATGTCTATGTCCTTTGAATTATGATTGATTTACCTCTATTGAAAATCGTGATTACGCTACATGTATAAATACCAATCCTTTGGTAACTCATAACTCAATTCTCTGTCTATGCAAATTATTATTTACTCATACGAGAATTCATAAATGCACTCTATGAGATTATTTGACTTAATTCCTTTTACATTCTATGTAATTTATACAACATTGTGTAATCATAACTTACACTCTGTATATACAAAGGCATTGTTTTGACCCTTTGTGGGGATTTGCATTTGTGCTCTGTGTATTTACTTTATCACTATATAATTCCTAACTTGTATATTTATTTTATCACTGTATGATTCATAACTTCTGTATTTATTTTATCACTGTATAAATCATAGCTTATACTCTGTGTATATAAAAGCATTATTCTCATATTACATTAATTAATGATGGGGCCCTATTTTGTTTTTACGAGGGTACCCATCAGCGAAATTATGGGCCACTCCTCCCCCTTTGGGTCGTGAATAGATCGTCGAACAAGCACCAATGAAGAAATTATTTTATGCCGAACTCAATCTAAGTACTATATTGTTTGGTTTCATTATTTGTTTTCCATTAAATACTTAGCATAGTTTACTAAACCTCTTGTCTTTCTCCTTTTGCAGGTTTATACAATCAAGGGTAGCGAATCAAGGAAATCCTTCTCACTCGATAAAGGTATCCGAGTTCTAATCTTGGTGTTTAAGGAATTCTTCTTAGATTTTGTCTACAAGTGGAAATGGAATCCTTGGCCTATGGTACTCAATTGTAGAAATTTGAACCATGATCACATGGACACACAAGTTGTTTTGTAATTATTTTCAATAGAATATACAGGTTGTTTGAAAACACTTTGAACCAAGTTCACTAAATGTAACAACTATTTTTCCATACATTTGTAAACTATTGAATTCATTATTTCATGTGGTTATTGACAATATAAATAATATTTAAACATATATGATAATTGTTATTCGTTCCATCTATTATTTATGGTACTTGTAAAGATTTGAAATAACAATTCAATGTATATCTATTTCAATGGTTAATAAGAACAAAGTATCAGTTCTACTTTTCCTTTATGCATGGACACATATATATAAGTATACACAACCATTTATAACCATGTTTAATGATCACTAGTGATATACAAAAATTCTATCCTTCATTTTTGTACGAATACATAGCAAGGTATATACAATCATTCATATATATGCATAACCCTACTTAATGATTTTTAAGAACATACAACAATTATTTCATTTCTTTATCTATGATTACAAATATATCTATATAAAGTTATCTATATATGTGTAACCCTATTACATGATTAAATAGAACATACTGTAGTTCTACTATTTCTTCCAAGTGAGCACATATATATGTATATACAATCATCACATAATCCATTTCATTCCTGACAAATAATAATCAAGAAGAATAATAACAAGAATGCAAGTAAAGGTACATATCTGAAAATCGGATGGTCGGACACAAATGGAACAACCACGTTCCACCCAACCGTAGTACATAAAAACCAATTTTACCTTCCTTGTTCACCCCCTAGCTTGACCATGAGTCCATAAGGGAAAACCAAAATGATCCTCCTTTTCTACAGTCAACTTCCATAGATCGGAAAATTCTCTTTCCTCACACCAACAGTGTTCATAACAACAAGTAGTTTCCTTTCTCCAACATACTAAGGAGTGTCATGCCTCCTCCATATGTTGTATTTATAGGCATCTTGTGCCTAGGTCTGTCCTTCCCTCCTTGGGAAATTCACATCTTTAAAAATCCCTCATTTTTAGGGGCTTCTAGTGGTCAAATCCCACATTTACCACTTGTAAAAATTGGCCTTGAGGTAACTCAAATCTGTTCCCCACTCATGTATTCATGGTTATCTATTTTTAACCTGGTAGTTCCATTTGTCTTCCATAATTTAATTTATAAAAAAAAATTATTTCACATGCGTCACAATCAAAGAAGTTCATTGGGCAAGTCAAATCTTTGCCCAATAGTCATAATAATTAATTACAATAATCAAATTCCAAATTTGGATTTTCCATAAATGGGAAATAATTTCCAAATCCGAATTTGCTAAACAGGGAAATTTATTCCCAAGTACATTTAGACTTTAATATTATAATATTTTTGGGGATATTACATGTCACTTATCCTAAATTTCTTTGGATGATGAACATTTACCAACCTTTTCTCTTACCGGATTAGGTAATCTTTCATAGATTAAATCCATTGTTATTTTGTTATTCTTCTTCAATTCCTTATGGGCTCCAGTCTTTGCCATTTTTGACCTATCATATCGTGTAGCAACTGATTTCCAAATATCATACCCATGTGCCTTTAAAAATACTTTCATCCTTCCACTCCATATCTCATACTTTAAACCATTCTGACCATTAAACATTGGTACTCCATTCTAAAAATAATCCATGATCTTCTTCCAGTGGTTAAATTGTTTCCTGAAGGAACCTTCTCTGATACTAATTGTTGGATTACTGAGAGGGGGAGTGAATCAATAATGAGAAATTATACCAATTATTAATCCTTTAAACCACAAAGTATATTCTTTTACTTATTCAACCATGTGCATGTTGGATTACTGAGAGGGGGGGTGAATCAATAATAGAGAAATTTAATAATTTTTCACCATAAAATGCAAGTGTTATATCAATGTAGCATTCTCATCCAATAGCTGCAGATTAAATCAACGACAAACAAATAAGAAATCATACACATACATAGTACACCCTTGTTTTACATAGAAACCTAGAGAGGGATAAAACCACATAATGTTTTTTCTTATATTTCTTTAATAATTAGATTCATTGGAAGCACCAACGTTCTTTTATTTCTAGTTGCAACTAGAAGGAGGCTCCAACACCCTCGTTTCTCAGTCTACAGCCTGAGGGAAGATACAACTCCCCAATCCTCTGGATACAACCAGAAGGAGGCCACAACCCCCTATGTTCTCTGGCTACAACCTTAAGGTGGCTACAACCACGTGTCCTTGCCCCATCCAATCACTCTCTCATATAAGTAGAATTATGGAACCACTGTCACAATATCACTGTGAGATATACTATTGTAAACCTGTATCAATCAACATATAATCAACCTCTACCATAAACAAGTGCATCGGCCATGCACCAACCTATACAAAACAACATGTAATCAAAATGTACCATAAACAAGTGCATCAACCATGCACCAAACTATACCTCAACCTGTAATCATCTTATACCATAAAAAGTGCATTGAACATGCACCAACCTATACCATCAACGATTTCATCAACCATGCACCAAATATGTACCATTCATGCATCCAATACACATAAAGTATGACTCATCAAGATGTACCAACATCATCAACTATACACCTCATGTATGTTCCAACTGATCAACTATATGTCTCAACCATGTACCCAACATGTACCTCAACCATATACCAAATACATATACCAATATAACCATCAAAATTTATCTAGCAATACATAACACTATCCATAACCAAATACCATAAACCATTACATCAAACCATGTTCAACAACGTCACTATTATACAACCTCTATCTGTAACATACCTCAACCAAAATCCCTCATCAATTTCATTATCCAAATATTATTTGTAACTCAGTAATAGAATTGGTGTATATGATCACATACCTGAAAACCTTCCTTAACTTTAACAACAAGAGACTATCATTTTATGAAACTTTACTTTAGTCTCACATGAATATTTTTGGATTAGTCAACAACCCTAACTTCCAATAATAATAGCTATGTACCTGTAATGAATAAAGATCTGAAAATGGCACAAAATGTTCTTCAGTGTCGTTTATGCAATTCATCCATATTTCAATACTTGGAATCTCTCAGAAAACGAGTTATATAAAAAATGACATACCTTGTTGAATTATGGTTTACTCTAGATATCAAACTTGTAGAGAATGCCCCACACAAAATATTTGTTGTATAGGTATGAAAATGGTACAAAACATACTAAGGACTGTACTCTATCCAATACTTTTGGTCTTACTAAATTTGGATATTTTATGAAGAAGGTATGATTTTTTTACCCAAAACACTCTTTTATGAAGAAGGTATGATGTTTTTACCCAAAACACTTTTTTTAGACTAGTTTCAAGACTAGCCACAAACCCTATTTTCCATGGAGTGTAACTCCAAAAATACAATGACCCACAAGATGAAATGTTTATCAAATCTATTTGGATATTTTTTCTCAATGAACTCCCAATTTCACGGTCTGGATCATTCTAGAAACAAAGGTATTGAGAAAATGGTGAGATGACTTGTAAATCACATACCTTGGAAAACATCATCAAAAGAATTTATCGTCCCTTGAATTGTGGTCTTCTTTACTTCACCTTCCCTCTGAAATTCAGATTAGATGTCCTTTGCTTACCTTAGTTACTTGTACATATTGAATATGCTCATGTGTGATTAAAATGAGAGATCATTGCCTCTGATTTATACTTTCATGCAAATTCCTCAAGGGGTTACCTTTTAACCATCTTAACCCACTTTCCTTATTTTAGGGTTAACCAACTTCTAACCACTTGTCCACTTAGTAATTTCTCCATTAACGTTATTATTTAAATAATTTATTTTGTATCCACTTTGACTTATATTACACTATCACTTTACCTCAAGGGGTTACCTTCTAACCATCTTAAACCATTTTCCTTACTTTAGGGCTAACCCACTTCTAACCACTTGTCCACTTAGTAATTTCTCCATTAACTTTATTATTTAAATCATTTATTTTGTATTCACTCTGACTTGTAGTACACTCATCACTTCACTTTATTATTTACCTTCTAAAATCTCTTAAACCACTTTGACTACTTTGACCTTTTGGGGCTTCTAGATGACTCATGAGGGTTCTCCAACTTCACATGACCATAACTCTCTAACAGTGAGGAGTTATGTGACTTTCCACATACCATCGGAAATGGAATGACATGTACTATCTATATGGAATAGTATTACCTACAAATATATCAAAACCCATACCATTATCCATCAAACAAACTTGTGTCCTTTACCCAAACCTTTGTGCAACCAAAATTTGCTACCAGACTTTCTTCAAGGGTTGACCTCAATGACAACCAACCAAAATAATAAACAATATCCCCCTTTGGCATTGGTGGAAATAATTTGATTCAATATTGAATTCATATCACTCATGTTCCCCTTATGACCATCGCCCCCCCTCAAATCATGCCTCTGTTCTCTTTCTCCAAGCATTTACCTTTTCATCTCATAAATATATCCACCTTTGTCATCAATGGAAAAGGTATCTTTCCATCAGGGGTTTCTCCTACTAACTGAATTTTCCTTGCAGATACTCCCCCTGACTGAAATATTTCTGAAACTGATCTTCCAACCTAAATTGTCCTCTTTATGGTGCTTCCTCGTGTAAATATAAGACATATAAGATGAGCATTCAAAATAATTCATTTTGGAGTAGAAATGGCTCCGCATCTCTGACACAAATACTCAAAGGATTCCTGTGGAAGCAGTTTTGTAAAGATGTCTGCCACTGGTTCTTTTGTGCCCACATATTCAACTCTGATGTTCTTCTATGTAACATGTTCTCGTAGAAAGTGATACTTGATTGGAATTTTCTTTGTCTTGGAGTGCGTCACCGAGTTATTTGAGATACTGATGGCTCTTGTATTATCACAATAGATTGGAATGGGATCATTATACTCAACTTGTATATCTATCAAAGTTTTTTTCATCCATAGAACCTTTGTACAACATAATGTTGTTGCAATATACTCTTCCTCGGCTGTAGATAAGGATATTGATGATTGTTTTTGTTTATCCATGATACTAAAAACTCAGCCAAGTAGAATGATGCTCCACTGGTGCTTTGTCAATCATCAATGCAACCTTGCCAATCTGGATCTGTGTAAGAAATACGTGATAGATCCTTTCCTTTTGGATACCATAATCCAAACTCTTTTGTTCCTTTGAGATATCTGAAAATCAAATTTACTGCTAATACATGTGATTCCTTTGGTGCTTCCTGAAATTTTGCAACATGTCCAACTTCCTAAATTACATATAGTATGGATGTTGTCACATATAGTAATATATCAATCATTGACCTATATTGGCTCTAGTCTGTAGAATTTGAACCATCATTTTTTCTCAACTTGCAACCGGTTTGCATAGGAGTGCTAACTAGTTTGCAATATTCCATTCATAACCTCTTTAGCATTTTTCTGATATACTTAGTTTGACAAATAAACATTCCTTGGTTGATTTGACATATATGAAGACCCAGAAAGAAGGATATTTATCCAAGTAATGAGATTTCAAATTTAGTCTGTATATCCTTCGGAAATGTTTGTCTTAAACGGTCATTAGTACTTCCAAAAACAATATCATCAACAAAAATTTCAATTAATAAAATACTACCTTGAGTTACCTTGATGTAGAGGTTGATGTATGCGCTTCCTTTCATAGTTCGTAGGGATTTTTTGTTGGTTGTGGAGCCTGATTATCTTCCTAATTCAGAGGTCCTTGCTTCTAGCCGTGTTTATACCCCATGAAGTATTTACACCCCATAAGTATGTACACTCTTCCACGCAGGGGAGTGCAAAGGGGGGGGTACCCCCTCTGCGGGGTCCGGGGGTCTATCCCCCCGGTTGGGGGATCTAGAGGCAAGCGGGCCCCCATCGGGGGTTCGGGGGCAGCGCCCCTCGATGGGGGTTCAGAGGCGAAGCTCCCGAAGAAAAAATTTCCTTGTAAAAGTATATTGTAATTTCATTGTAAATCTGGACTGTTCATTATAAGGTCACATATCTAACGGTAGAGATTATGTACTCTTCATTATAAGGTCACATATCTAACGGTAGAGATTATGTTAGGTTTTTTTCCTAGAAGGAACCCTATTTTATGAGGGAAATGTATCGCGAACGCTTGGTTGATGGTGAATATTGTATTCCTCGAGAGGAGACCGGTGAGAGAAAGAAGAGGAAGTTACAACCGATTTTGTTATATAGGTTGTATCCTTCATTTGTTGATAATAATAAAGGAAGGACCGAGAATTTCTCTTGTGGATGTATCCTGCACTGGGTGAACCACATAACCGGTGGCTCTCTTTGTATTGTGTGTCTTCTGTTTTGTTTCTGCATTTGTTTTATTTTATTGCTCCACGTCCCTGTTTTTATAACAACTGGTATCCGAGTGTAAGGTAACTCGCAGGAAAAGAGGGTTCCCGTTCCAGGTATAAATGTCGTAAGACGGAAAGTTTAGGGTCGATAAATTAATGGCCAAAACTACCGCCATGGAAGATGAAGATGGAAGACTATTTATATCGGGTTGACTCATTCCTACTCCATGAGCCGAGTAGCTAAGAAAGCCTGCGGGTCATGAAGAGCTAAGAATGGGAGATTCTTGATAGAAAGGTTCTAGGAACCCATAATGACCGAAGTCCGAAGCATCTATGGATTTCAATATCTTGAAAGAAAAGACAATGAAGGGTTTAATGGACGCATTGACCAAATTCAGGCGAAAACCCCATCCAATAAGGCATTTCTAATGAAGAGATTATTTAATATGAATATAATATCAGAAGGTGGGTCTCATATGCATCATTTAAATAAATTTTAATAATGATTACTAATAAACTAAGCTCCCATAAAAGTGGACTGATGATGAGGTTAGGGCTCTTCTAATCTTGTGCCTACTACGTAGTATGAAATGGCTTGAATAATGTAAGTAACTCTGCCTCCGGTTCAAATACTCTAAAATTTGATGATGTTGTTGGTGCTATCCTTAGTGAGGAATGCAATGAAAACACATAGGTGAGACATCGCACGCTGAACAATGGAGAATAGGGAAGAATGTAAGACAGGAAAGGGCTCAAGGAATCGTGGAAATTTAGGAAGGGCAGATCCAAATACTGCACTTGGAAAGTGAGAGTGTTGGATTGTGGGAATAAAGGACATATTAAGAAAGCATCTACAGAGCTCCAAAGAAAACAAAGAGATGGGATGCCAGGAGAGAAATCAGAAGCAAATGTAACATGTGATGTATTACAAGATGCTTTGATTCTTCTCAGATAATATTTCCGAAGTCTTGGCTAGTAGATCTTTCACCTTCATTTCATGCCACACCTCATGTGGTTCATTTTCTAGATTATGTTCAAGGTGATTTTGGAAAGGTTCATTTGGGTGATGATAAACCATGCAAAATTGTTGAAATGGGAAAGGTAAAAAATAGCTAAACGAAAATGGAAACCAATGGTTGTTGAAAGAGGTAAACACGTTCCTCATTTAAGAAAAAAATCTGATTTCAATAGGCGCTTGGAAAGTGAAGGTTGTATATCCATATTTACAAATAATAATGGAAGGTCATCAAAGGATCATTGGTGATAGAGAAAGAGAGAAGGTAGGTACATTGTATCTATGTACTAGTAATAATTACTCTTCTATATCTTTAGCTTCTACAGGAGTGGATATATCACTACATCATAGGTTGGGACACAGAGTGAGAAGGGTATGCGATCCTTCACAAAAAGAAATTTTTTTCCGGATCTTAAAACAAATTGATTTGGACTTCTCAGGAGCATTGTGTTTATGGAAAACAAAAAGAGAGTCATAAGTATGTCTCAGAAATGGAAAATAGGCAAAGAGTGAAAAGTAGGAGCTTGTGCATACATATGTATGTGTACCAACTCAGGTATCATCTCCTCATGGCTCTCATTATTATGTTACTTTTATTGATGATGCAACTAGAAAAACTTTGGGTTGCATCTCGGATAAAAACTGGACAAGTTTTGATACTTTTAAGAAAAGGAAGTTTTAGTTGAGAATGAGACAGAAAAGTTTGAAGTGTCTTAGATCAGATAATGAGGTGAATACCATAGCAAAGAGTTTGATGATTACCGCTCATACCATGGGATTCAGAGAGAGAAGATAGCCCACGAACACCACAAGAAAATGGTGTGTCGAAAGGATTACCGTGACAATCATGGAGTCGCAAGGATTATGAGGATTGTATGCTACTTTCCTTACAGCTTTAAGGCAGATAAGTAGATACCGTTGTTTACTTCTTAATAAACAAAGGACCTTCAAGCTCTTTGGATGGTATAATTCTAGAGGAGGAATGGCTAGGAAAAAATGTAAACTGCTCTTTTTGAAAAATTCTGGTTGTGAAGCATTTCCATATTGATAAAGAAGATAGAACAAAGCTTGAGGCAAAATCCAAGAAGTGTACCTTTATTGATGGTGTTAATGATTTTGGTTATCGCTATGGGATTATGAAAATAAAAATCATTAGGAGTACATATGTCATATTCAATGAAAAGGTCATGTACAAAGATCGGCCAAGGTGGAAAGAAACAGGAAACCAAAAAATAATACACAATGTTTGATGAGATCACGGAAAAATAAATTCCAAAGGAACTCGAAAATAAAAATGTACAAATAGCAGTAGCAGCAGGTACCTCAAACACTGCAAGTGTTGTTAGAATATCTACTAGGCTAATTATACCTCCAACGATATTCTCCTTCATTATATTATTTATTGTTGACTAATTTCGATGAACCAAAATGTTATGAAGAGGTAATGTGTGTATTGACCAAAAATAAGTGGAGAAAAGGCATGAAAGAGGGAAATGGATTCCTTTAAAGCAAATAACCAAACTTGGGACTTGGTTTAGTTACCTACAAGAAAAAGAGCATTGAAGAATAAATGGCTTTACAAGTTGAAGGAAGAAGATGGAGGAGAAAAAAGAGGTACAAGGCTAGACTTGTTTGTAAAGGGGTTTGCACAAAAGAAAGGTATAGATTTTGATGAAATATTTTCCTATTGTTAAAACCGACTTTAATTAGGTCTATTTTAAGTCTTGTGGCAAGAGAATATTTTCATCTTGAAATGGGCTTAGATGTAAAACAACTTTTCTCCATGGGGATTTGAGGAAGAGATTTATGCAACAACCATGTGGCTGCTGAGGTCAAAGGGAAGGAGAATTTGGTACGCAAGTTGAAGAAGAAAGCTTGTATGGCCTAAAGAAAGCCCAAGGCAAAGCAGTATTTAGTTTGGATGTGTTTATGATAGAACAGGTTATAGTAGATGTCATTCTGACTACCGTGTTTATTTTAAAAATCTAGAAATGGAAGCTTTATTATTCCTGCTATTGCATGTATATGACATGCTTATTGCGGTGGACTATGAAAGATATAAATGTGCTCAAGAAGAAATTCATCTCCACCCATTTCATGCATGAAGGATTTGGGTGCCGCAAAGAAAAATCCCCGGGTATGAGAATAACAAGAGATAGGAAAATCAAGAAAACCTGATTGTCTCGTGGGTGAGTACACAGAGAAGGTGTTGAGAGGTTTAGAATGAAGAATTAAAACCGCTAGTACACTCATTGCCTACTTCAAATTAATTCAAGGAAATGTGGTCCCACACAGGATATAATACATGTCCAAGGTCCCATATTCATCGCCAGCTATGTACTGATGTATGCAATGGTTTGCACAAGACCAAATATTGCACATGCAAAGGGAGTTTTGATTGGCATATGAACAATTTAGGTAAAGAACATTGGGAGGCGAAAGTGGATTCTCGCATTTGAGAGGTACCACTACACATGCATTTTGTTTTGAGGTTCAAACACGCTTCTATCTGTGGATATGTTGATTCATATATGGCGTGTGATAAAGACATATACCAGGAGGAGCACCACATGGTATGTTTTACTATAGGTGGAACATCAAGAAGTTACTTGAACCGCAAAAGGTTGTTCCACTTTCAACAAGAGAGGCAGAGACATGTTGTCGCTACAGAGGCTAGTAAAGAGATTATTTACGCTAAAGGTTTATGGAGGAATTGGGAAAGAAGCAGAACAACAAGTTGTACCGGTGGATACCGAGTGTCATTATTCATCTTTGCAAATAACTCAAGATTCCATTCAAGACTAAGCATATACAGTTGAGGTTCCAACTTCATACGACATCCACCTTGAGGATGGACACAATTGAAGTTGGAAAAGATACACACTAAATGTAACTGTGAGATAACAAAGGAGTAACTGGTTAACCAGGGATAAACTGAGTTCTTGCTCAGTTTCAGTTGGTCTTCAAGAATGAAGATGAAGATGAGAAATTTTCCAGGTCCAAGAAGGTTCAGAGTCCAGCATATACAGTAGCGGTGGAGTTGTTGAGATTAGTCTCCAAGTGGGATATTGTTGGTTGTGGAGCCTGATTATCTTCCTGATTCAGAGGTCCTTGCTTCTAGCCGTGTTTATACCCCATGAAGTATTTAGACCCCATAAGTATGTACACTCTTCCATGCGAGGGACTGCAAAGGGGTACCCCCTCTGCGGGGTCTGGGGGGGCTATCCCCCTAATTGGGGGGTCTATCCCCCAGGTTGGGGGGTCTGGGGGCAAGTGGGCCCCCAGCGGGGGTTCAAGGGCAAAGCCCCCGAAGAAAAAATTGCCGTGTAAAAGTATATTGTAATTTCATTGTAAATCTGGACCGCTCATTATAAGGTCACAGATCTAACGGTAGATATTATGTTAGGGTTTTTTTCCCTAGAAGGCAACCCTATTTTATGAGGGAAATGTATCACGACGATGGTTGATGGTGAATATTGTATTCTGAGAGAGGATACTGTGAGAGAAAGAAGAGGAAGTTATAGCGGGTTTTGCTGTAGGTTGTATCCCTTCATTTGCTGGATAATAATAAAGGAAGGACCTGACAATTTCTCTGGTGGATGTAGCCCACATTGGGTGAGCCACGTAAATCTGTGTCTCTCTTGTATTGTGTGTCTTCTGTGTTTTGTTTCTGCATTTGTTTTATTTTATTTCTCCATGGTCCTGTTTTTCTAACATTTTTTTCATTGTTGTCCCTGAGCATTACTTTGTTTTGAATGTGAAATTTTGTATTCACTGCACATGTACAAAAAATATCTATCAATTTGGAATCCATTAGCATTGTTCGAGCCATTTCCTATGTAATTATCATCCATTATGATAGTGTTCCTTTGTTTTGAACCACTCTATGAACCACTCTATGAATCCATGCTCTTGTCCACTGTCATATATATTTCCAAACCTACTAAGTTTTATTACGAATCCATCTCTGTCCATACTATCCAAGACACTACTTTCACAACTCTCGATAATATTGACCCATTTAACACTATACTCTCATGAAGTCTTGATTAATCTATCAAACTGTACTTTTGCTAACTGACTTCCCTAGATCTGTCTTCTCAAACGCTGCAAGTTGCTTGAAGGATGGTTCTTTGGTATGTCAGAGCTATCACATATGCTCCCCCTATCTAATATTCATATTACCTATGAGTCTCTAAGCCAGATGGATCAAGACAATTCTTTCTATGATGTGTATTCATCATCATATTGATTGGTAGATTCATCATCATCTTCATTGGTAGATTTATGATCTCTCTAAGATCTGACTTCTTTCTTTCTGTCTGTGGATTCATCTTTCAATAGAATTCCTACAAGTACAATATCTTGAACTTGTTCCTTATTTACTTGTCATTCTTTTCTTTCATTTATTTTCCAAACCTTTATGTATCTGACATCTTTCTTTTCCTCTATAGAATTTTCTTCATTTTGTTTTATTTCCAATCTTGCGATCTCTGGTACTTGGTATTTGTTCACTTGTTCTTCCTATTTTCTTATCCATACTTTCTTATATTTTATATTAGTGTTCTCTTTCATGGAATTATAGATCATGCTTATACAATTACTAGCTATGTGTCCATAGTTATGAAATTTGTAACATTCAATGTTACGTGGGGCCACATAGGAACTTCTTGCTTGAACATTTCTTTTATAGTCCCTGCAATCTGCAACCTTATGTCCAAAATTAGTACAATAAAAACAATGACCATAAGAGAATTTTTCATACCTCGGAGTGAATGATCTACTTTGTGGTATAGTCCTTACGTATTTATTCCTTGATTGATCATGGTCATGCGTGAAGATTCTTTGTGGCTTGATTATGGATGGTCTTCTTCAAGATGTATCTTCAATAGTTTTCTTATATTCTGGTTGACCATAACTCTTTCCTTTGAGTACTTCTGCATACCTCTTTCTATGTTATTCATTCTTCTTTTCTAGCAACCTAGAGTGCTTCTCTTCATTCTCTATAACTAATGTGGATGCTTTTGTCTCTTCAATGTTCTTGTTGAGCTTGACAATTTTACTTCTCAATCTGACAACTTCTCCTTCAAGATTCTCAACCTCTTCTTCTATATTCATTATTTAAGACTTCATGACTTCATCTTTTCTTTTCGCTTCTTCAAGCTCACTTTTTAATGTGATTATTTATTCTTCAAGTCCTTTCTCTTCTCGACCAAACTTTGCCTCAAGCTAGTTTATATCGTTAGTTCTTTCCTTAATATGATCTATCAATATCTTCTCTCGCATATCTACTTCTTCATTCTGTGTTTCTATGTTGGCTTCCAAATATTGCTTATGATATTTGATATTTTATTCGATCTTTCTGTCTTCTTCTAGATGAGTTCTTAGGTTCTCGATGACCTGTTGGGGTTCTTCAAAAATTTGAACACTTTCCTTTTTCATCAATTATTTCTTGAGTGAATTATTTTCTTCTCTTAGTTCATCTAAAGAAGTAATCAAATATGTTTCGTAATTGTCTTCCTTTTCAATTAGTTGTTTTGTCTCATTTCCTTCATGGCATTCTATTTCAAGAAGTTTGTGTTTTTCACAATTAAAGCAAAACAACATACCTTTGGTGATTCTGTACTCTTCATATTCTGAATCTGTTTGACATGATGAACATAATTCTTCTTGATCTGTATCTGCATCTTCTTTGGCATTCTAAGAATCTGCGATGGGTGACGAATATATGTCATGTAACTTATCCCAAATTTCTTAGGCTGATGAACATTTACCAACCTTTTCTCTTATTGGATTAGGTAATCCTTCCCAGATGAAATCCATTTATATTTTGTTATTCTTCTTCAATTCCTTCTTGGTTGCAGTCTTTGACCTTTTTAAACTACCATATCCTGGAACAACTGATAGCCAAATATAATGCCCCTATGCCTATAAAAATAATTTCTTCCTTCTACTCCACATCTCATACTTTAAACCATTCTGACCATTAAACATTGGTACTTGATTCTCATAATAATCCATTATCTCCTTCCAGTGGTTAAATTGTTTCCTGAAAGAACTCGATCTGATACCAATTGTTGGATTACTGAGAGGGGGGGTGAATCAATTATAGATAAATTTAATACTTTTTCACCATAAAATGAAAGTGTTATATCAATGTAGAATTAGCATCCAAAATTTGAAGAGTAAATAAATAATGAACAAATGAGCCATCATACACATACACAGTAAACCGATGTTTTACGTGGAAACCCAAAGCAGGAGAAAACCAAAGAATTATTTTTCTTATATGTCTTTAAGATTTACATTCATTGGAAGCACAAACTTCCTTTGTTTTCTATTTTCAGGTGGAAGGAGGCTCCAACCCCCTAGATTCTTAGGATACAAATTGAGGGAATATCCAACTCACCAATTCTCTGGCTACAACCAGAAGGAGGCTACAACCCCCTATTTTCTTTGGATACAACCGGAAGGTGGCTACAACCACTTGCCCTTGCCCCGTCCAACAACCCTAACATATAATTAGAATGATGGAACCATTTGCACACTATCACTGTGATATATACTATTGTAAACCTGTACCAATAAACCTATAATCAACTTGTACCATAAGAAAGTGCATCAACCATGCACCAACCTGTACCTCAACCTGTAGTCATCTTGTACCATAAACAAGTGCATCAACCATGCACCAACCTGTACCTGAACTCGTACCATCAACGAGTGCTAAAACAATGCACCAAATATGTACCAATCATGCATCAAATACACAAACTATGACTCATCAAGATGTACCAACATCATCAGCTGTACACCTCATGTATGTGCTAACTCATCAACTAATTGTCTCAACCATGTACCCAACATGTACCTTAACCATATACCAAATACATATACCAATATAACCATCAAAAGTTCTCTAGAAATACATCACACTATGCATAACCAAATACCATAAACCATTACATCAAACCATCTGCCACAACCTCAATGTTACACAACCTCTATCTGTAACATAGCTCAAACAAAATCCTGCATCAATTTCATTGTAAAAATCTGATTTGTAACTCTATAATAAACCTAGTGTATATGGTCACATACCTGAAAACCTTCCTTAACTTTAACAATAAGAGACTATCATTTTATCAAACTTTACTTTAGTCTCACATGACTAATTTTGGATTAGTCAACAACCCTAACTTGAAATAATCATATCTATGTACCTCTAATGAATACAGATCTGAAAATGGTACAAAATGTTCTTTAGTGTCTTTTATACAATTCCTCTAGATTTCACTACTTGGAACCTCTTAGAAAATGAGTTATAGAAAAAATGGCATACCTTGTTGAATTTTGGCTTACTCTAGAGATCGAACTTGTAGAGAATGCCCCTCACATAATATTTGTTGTATAGATATGAAAAAGGTACAAAACATACTACAGACCATACTCTAACCAATAATTTTGGTCTTACTAAATTTGGATCTGCTATGAACCAGTTATGACATTTTTAACCGAAACACCTTTTTTAGACTAGCTCCAAGCCTAGCCACAAACCCTATTTTCCACAGAGTGTAACTCCAAAAATACAATGACCCACAATATGAAATGTTTATCACAACTAATTGGATATCCTTCCTCAATGGCCTCCCAATTTCACGGTCTGAATCATTCTATAAAATAACATTCATTGAGATGACTTGTAAATAATATACCTTAGAAAACATCATCAAAAGAATTTATCCTCCCTTGAATTTCAGCCTTGTTTACTTCACCTTCCCTATGAAATTTGGCTTATATATCCTTTGGTTACCTCATTCACTTGTAAATATTCAATATGATCAAGTGTTATTAAAATGAGATAGCCTTGCCTCTTATTTATACTATCATGTAGCTTCCTCGAAGGGTTACCTTTTAACCATCTTAACCCACTTTCCTTATTTTAGGGTTAGCCCACTTCTAACCACTTGTCCACTTAGTAATTTCTCCATTAAATTTATTATTTAAATAATATATTTTTTATCCAATTTGACTTATATTACACTCATCACTTCACTTTACTTAAATCGATTACCTTCTAACCATCTTAAACCACTTTCCTTATTTTAGGGATAACCCACTTCTAACCACTTGTCCACTTAGTAATTTCTCCATTAAATTTATTATTTAAATAATTTATTTTGTATTCACTTTGAATTATAGTACACTCATCACTTCAATTTATTATTTACCTTATAAAATATCTTAAACCACTTTGACTACTTTCACCTTTTGGGGCTTCTAGATGACTCATGAGGGTTCTCTAACTTCACATGGCCATAACTCTCTAATCGTGAGGAGTTATGTAACGTCCCACATACCAACGGAAATGGAATGACATGTAATATCCATAGGGAATGGTCTTACCTACAAATATATCAAAATGCATATCATTATCCACCAAAAAAATTTGGTTCCATTACCCAAACCTTTGTGCTAACAGAATTGGCTACCAGACTTTCTTCAACGGTTGACATCAATGAAAACCAACCCAAATAATCAACAGTGATTTTTTCATCATCAATATCTTATTGTATCATAAGAATTAACATTCATCACTGCATAATAAAAAATAACAAACACATCCACACAATTCACAATACACCAATATTTACGTGGAAACCCAATGCGAGAGAAAACCATGAAATTATTTTCTTATATGTCAAGAATTACATTCAAGGAAGCACCAACTTTCAATTTTCAAGCTACAACTGGAAGGAGGCTCCAACCCCCTAGTTTCTCAGGCTACAACCTGAGGGAAGCTCCAACTCCCCAATTTTCTGTCTACAACCAGAAGGAGGCTACAACCCACTATGTTATCTGGCTACGACCCGAAGGTGGCTACAACCACCTATCCTTTCCCTGTTCAACCACCATGAAATAAAAGTAGAATGATGGAACCCCTATCACACTATCATTGTAAGATATGTTGTTGTAAACCTATACCAATCAACCTGGACCAAACAATCTGTAACAACCTGTACCATAAAAAAGTTCATCAACCATGCACCAAACTATACCTCAACCTGTACCATAAACAAATGCATCAACCATGCAAAAACCTATAGAAATAACCTGTCACAACAAATTGTACAAACAACCTATCACAACAACATGTCTCATCAATATTATCAACCAAATCAGATCTACTCACCAAGATCAATCACCAAGACAACTCTCAACAATGTGCATCACAACAAATCAAAATCATCACCAAGATCAATATTTTCTTCTTATAATATACCAAGACAAATATGCTACATCATCCATAAACCATGTGCCAACAATAATACTAAGAAGCGCCTCCAACCATGTACCAAGTATGTACCAATCATGCATCAATTACACATCAACTATGGCTCATCAAGATGTACCAACATCATCAACTATACACCTCATGCATGTGCCAACTCATCAACTACTTGTCTCAACCATGTACCCAACATGTAACTCAACCATATACCAAATACATATACCAATATTACCATCAAAATTTATCTAAGAAATCATCACTCTATCCACAAACCCAATACGATAAACCATTACATCAAACAATGTGCCACAAACTCATTGTTATACAACCTATGTCTATAGCATATCTCAACCAGAATCCCTCATCAATTTCATCATACAAATCTGATTTGTAACTATGTAATAGAACTGGTGTATATGATCATATACATGCAAACCTTCCTTAACTTCAACAACAAGAAACTATAATTTTATCAAACTTTACTTTAGTCTCACATGACTAGTTTTGGATTAGTCAACAACCCTAACTTGCAATAATCATAATTATGTACCTGTAATGAATAAATATCTGTAAATAGTACACAATGTTATTCAGTGTATTTTTTGCAATTCCTCTAGATTTCACTACTTGTAACCTCTCAGAAAAGGCGTTATAGAAAAAATGGCATACATTGTTGAATTTTGTCTTATTCTAGAGAGAGAATTTGTAGAGCATACCCCGCATGGAATATTTTATTTTTGGATATTTAAATCGTACTCAACATACTACATCATGTACTCTAACCATTACATTTGGTATTACTAAATTTGGATATGTTATGAAGAAGTTATGATGTTTTACCCAAAACACATGTTTTAGAGTAGTTTCATGACTAGCCGCAAACCCTATTTTCCATGTAGTGTAACTCAAAAAATATGACCCACGTGATGCACTTTTTATCACAACTACTTGGATATGTTTCATCAACAACCTCCAAATTTCTCTATCTCAATCATTGTAGAAAAAACGTTATTGTGAAAATGGTGAGATGACATGTAAATAACATACCTTTGAAAGAATCGTCAAAAGACTTTATTCTCCCTTGAATTTCAGCCTTCATTACTTTACCTTCCCTCTGAAATTCACCTTATATATCATTTGGTTACCTTAGTCACATGTAGATATTCAATATGCTCAATGGATACATATGAGATACCCTTTCTCTCTTATTTATACTCTCCAAGTAGCTTCCTCTAGAACTATCCACTTAACCACTTTGTCCACTTATCCACTTATCCACTTTGTCCACTTAACCAACTTTGTCTACTTAACCACTTTGACTAATTTATTATTTAAATAATTTCTCTTTACTCAAAAATTCTTGTTGCAACTAACTTTTATATACTTATTCAATTCATAGCTTATTTTCCCTTAACTAACTTCTTGTTGCAACGCCTTTATTATTTAATTTATTTCTTGGTATACCACTTTTACTATTCAATATTATCATCACAACTGCTTTACCATAATTTATTTTTAATTATTTTCTTAATGAAACAAGTATACCCATGATTAACTCCTAGTTTCACCCACTTTGACTAGTCAACTTATTCTAGGATTTTCTGGAGTAAATTTACTTCTTTGACCTTCTAGGGTATTCTAGATAACTCACGAGGGTTCTCCAACTTCAGAAGGCCATACCTATCTAACCATGAGGAATTATGTAACGTTACACATATAAAAAAAATTACATGACATGTACTATCCATATAGAATAGTATTACCTACATATAAATTGATATTCATGCATTTATACCTCAAACAGACTTGGGTCCCTTACCCATGCCTTTGTGCTACAAGAATTCACAACCAAAATTCTCCAAGGGTTGAAATAAATCTACAATATCACTCTCCAATTGTTGACACCAATGACAACCAACGATCCATACCAATTGTCCATCAACCTAAGCCAATTTTCTGATAACCCCAATATTATTTGCGAAGAAAAAGGATGGAACTTTGAGACATTGCATAGAGTTCGAGAAATTGTACAAGGTAACTGTGAAGAACAAGTATCATTTTCCTAGGATAGATGACCTCTTTTATCAACTCAAACATGTAAATATATTCTCTAATATTGATCTCAGGTTAGGATTTCATCATGTAAGAATTAAATAATAAGACCTCAACAAGACTACCTTCAGAACAAGGTATGACCATTACAAGTTCACAGTGGTGCCATTTGGGTTGTCAAATGCACCAGTGGTCTTCAGGTGCTTAATGAATGGTATATTTAGGAATTACTTATATAAGTTTGTCATTGTCTTCTTGGATGATATTTTGATATATTCTAAGTCCGAACAAGAGCATGAAAAACACTTAAGAATGGTGTTACAGTTATTGAGCAAACATTAGTTGTATGCCAAATTGAGCAAGTGAATATTCTACCAGAAGCAAATTCATTATTTGGGACATATCATTTCACAAGAAGGGATAACAATGGATCTAAAAAAGATAAGGTCCATTGGAGGATGGCCAACATCAAGGAATGTCTAGAACATAAGGTCATGCATGGGCCTTGCAGGTTACTATAGGATATTTATTGAAGGATTCTCAAAGATTCCACACCCAATAACTTCCTTGCAAAAGAAAGGTGTGATGTTTGAATGGACATTGGATTGTGAAAGGAGTTTCCAACACTTGAAGAATTTATTAAAAAGTTCTCCAATACTAAATATTTCTTATCCAAATCAAAAGTTGATTGTATGGAATAATGCATGTAAAGAAGGGTTGGGTGGATTCCTTAGTCAAAATGTGTTTGTGGTGTGCTATGAATCAAGGAAGTTGAAGTTGAATGAAAGGAACTATGCTACTCATAATTTAGAGTTGTCAACCATAGTTCATTACTTGAATATGTGGAGGCACTACCTCATGGGAAAAGTATTTGAGTTAAGGACAGACCACATTGGTCTGAAATAATTGTTTGGACAACCAACTCTAAATGTCAGGAAAAGTAGATGGTTGAATTTCCTCAGCGAATATGACTTTGATATAAATCATATCAAAGTTAAAGAGAACAAGGTGGTTTATGCACTCAACAGGAGGGTGAATGAGATGCATGCTACAACCATTATCATGTACAAATCAAATTTGAAAGATAGAATCCTAGAGGATGAAAAATCACATCAGAAATACATGGAGGTAAAGGAAAAACTTTAGCAAGGTATTTTGCAGTAGAAAAGTGAATCATACAAGATAGAAAATGGTGAAATTATCATATACAGGGGAAGGATTTATGTGCCAAATTATCAAGAATTGAAAAACATGGTTTTAAAATAAATGTATAATATGCCTTATGCTATACACCCAGGTTAGTAGACAATTATTGCAGCTGTCAAGAGACAATTCTACTAGCCAGGAATGAAGAAGGAGGTTCTTGATTTTATTTCCAATTTTTTGGAATGTCAAAAAGTCAAGGTTGAGCACAAACGCCCAACAGGTCTACTACAACCATTACCCATTACTAAGTGGATGTGGGAAGTTGTAAAAATGGATTTCATCACCAAGAGGCCTAGAACAACCAAGCAACATGATTCCATCATGGTTGTGGTGGAAAAGCTTACTAAACATCCCCACTTTATTATAATAAATCTCACGCACAAGGCAATCAACATTGTTGATATTTATATGAGGGAAATTTCTCAATTACATGGTATACTCAAGATCATTGTGACTGACAGAGACCCAAAATTTACCTCAAATTTTCAAAAGGGATTATTCAAAGGTTTTGGGAACAATTTCAACTTTAGCACAACCTATCATCCATAATCAGATGGGAAAATAAAGAGATTAAATTAAGTGATTGAATATATATTAAGGATGTATGTGATGGATAAACCATCCAAATGGGAGGATTACTTGCATTTGGTGGAATTTTCTTATAACACTAGATATCAATCATCCTTAAATATGATCCCATTTGAATCTTTGTATGGAAGAAAGTGCAACAAACCAGTGAGTTGGGACAAACCAGAAGACAGAGCAGTGGTTGGGCCATAATTACTCATGGAAATGGAAGCACAAATGATGAAAATACAATAGAATATAAAGGATTCCCAGGATAGGCAGAAAAGTTATGTTTATAGAGACAAAACCCATACATAATTTAAAGTGGGCGATAATGGTTTCTTAAAATTAAAGGCCAAGAGAAGTTCCCTAAAATTTGAAAATTATTCGAAGTTGGAAGCTCGTTATTGTGGGAAATTTGAAATCCTAGAAAAGATTGGGTTTGTAGAATACATTTTTTCTTTACCTACATCAATGAATATTCACCATGTATTAGATGTATCATTGCTTAAAAAGTATGTAAATGATGCTAATAATTGCATTGATTGGAATCTGATTTAGGTGGAGCAAGAAGGAGAATCTTGAGTGCATCCGGTGTGCATATTGGACCGAAAGATCAAGGAGCTTTAGAATTGATCCATAGGGATAGTAAAGGTCCAATGGACCTTGTATGGTCTTGAGGATGCAACTTGGGAGCATGAAGATGCTATGAGGATAGAGCACCCACATCTTTTAGAAAAATATTAATTTTTTTACTGTATGTGTGTATATACTGCACTAAGGAAAATACATAAATAAGGCGGAGGGGAATGTAATAGCCCTAGGCCGAACCAAAATTGTACATATAAATGTAAATGAGCATGTAGCCTACTAAGCCAAGATATTTTATGCCAGCTTTTCCGTGTTGTTATTAGGCCAAACAGCCTAGATGCTAAAGGCCAATGAGCCTTATTTTGTAATATGTAAACACTCAGATTATTTATGAAAAGACACTGCTTCTACAGACTGAACACATAAAAGAGTATGGGGGGGTAAACTCCACTAGAAAGGGAAAGGAGGATAAGATTCTAGGAAGGGACTAAGCTAGGGGGCTTAATCCAAATGGAATATTATAATATTATTCATTAAAGCTAAAGTAATGGACAAGGGAGTCCCTTGGAGTGCCAAGTGTCTTAAAAGACAAATTTATATATATAATTGTGTATATAGTGAAAAGGGGGATTATTTTTATGAGGGGGACTAATCTTTCACGAGTGGAATATGCTATTCATAACGGAAGGTACTAGACTATAACAAGGAACCTATACTTGTACTGTTTGTGTGAGAGATGAATGGAAGAAGAGGTTGTGAGGCCATATTACGGAAGAGGCAATTTTCCAAGCCCGTGAGTAGTTCTCTAAGAGAGAAACTACTTAGAGTTGTTCCTTGATGCATTGGGAAATAACTACGGGGCTCTGAGACTTCCTATTCGACATGTTGTTGAATCCCTAGAAGGGAAGTGGGGCATCTGAGAGAATGTTGAGTAGAGAAGGGGAAGACTTCCTAGGGTGGGATGGGCACATGGGAAATGAGAGATTGTAGGCTACTTGCAGTAGTTATCACATTGGATGGAGATTTATTTTTTCTTATCAGTCCTTAGATTGGCTTAGTGCTCCCTTTTCCCTAGTATATTTTAGCCCTACATTGGGGGTGACCCGCTTCTAAGAGTTATGAGAAGTTCGGTCTAAGGCTAGGAGGAATGCAGAAGGTTTTCATGTAGTTCATTTTTATTTTCGTAAGATAAGTGTATTTCATGTGCTTAATTCAATTATTGTGTGTGTGCAAGTATGGGTTTTCTGTCATGAATTATTTTTTGTTAGATTTTGTATATGAATTTTTATGGTAGCATGCATGCTGTTAAAATTTATTATTAACTATGTTCATATGCAAAACTTATTATTTAATTTAATGATATCATAATTTGTAATGTTGCAGGGCATATTCCAGCTCAGGGATGGGAACATTACCAAAGAATTTTTTTGAGTCCCTGATAATGGGGTTGTTACAAATTGGTATCTGAGTTGATAAGAGAAATTTTTAAGTGGTATATCCCAGCATGGTGGCTACGGATTTTACATTTATTTATTGTCATCGGGAACACACATGAATTCTTGTTCCTAATAATGAGCATGCATTTTAGGAACACGCATGTGATTTCAGAATGTGCGTGCATTTGTAAAGTGAATGCACATTATTTTGAATTCAATTTTGTTTTAATAGAATTGACAACTTTAGCGTACATATATGTTAACTTGGTTTCCTTGGACTGAGGTTTGGGATTTCAAACTATTGGCACAGGGGCATACCCAAGGTTCAACGCTACAACAAAAAACCAACAAAACCCTAACTACCGGCTCTTTCAACAACACCTGCGAAGTAGATGCAGTCTCACCCGAGGTAGAGGCCAGGGTGGTTGCAAGACTCCAGTGTGTTCAACCTTAGTTGGGACACAGATCTATGATTGAAATTACTTAACATGACACTTAGCAGTTATAGTTCATCAATATCCAGTCTTAGTTTATAGTGCAATTAAACCCTAATTACATAGCATTAAAGTATTTAACCACATATACTATATTCAAGCACTAAGCACATCCACATATGCCATATATAGTATTCATCCATACTATTAAGAACACAACATTAACATATATATATACCATTCATATATATCAAAGAACTAAGAAATATAACATATAAACACATCAACACATCGCACAAAGCAGATCAACACATCATGTACATGGTTCACCCCCACCCTGGGCCTACGTCCACCAAATCTTCATATTCTTTATTAGCTTCTTCAATCACTTACATGCATAGAGCCACAAAATCCCTACTCCACAGAGGACATGATATTTGCACACCTTGCTAGATCCTCCTTTCCCGGGCTAGGTTACAACACTAAGCCTCTTCTCAATCTCGTACACTCACTTGCACTGAGCTCTGCAAGCCTCATACAGAATGCATAAAAGAAATATCCACTCAACACTTTGCACTTTCGATCACATAGATCAAACTTCAACACTTAGCACACTGGCCTCTTCTTACATCGCCTATCTACTTATTTATACATTACAGAATGGGCCTAAACGTGGGTAAACCCATGGGACGACATTCCCATACCCGTTACATAATCCCGAATCCCAAAAAGGGCCCTAAAAGGGGCTGATATACCGCGATATCCGCTTTGTCTTGCGCTCTGCCTTCGAAAACCTGTCAAAGTCCCAAAAATAGGTCAAACCTGAACAAGGATCCTCAAAACTTGGTCAAGGGCCAACAGGCCCCCAACACTCACCTGTGACTCATCCCGAGTCACTCTGATCTAGGTAGCTCAGTTTCAAAATCCTCGAGTTTGGCTCGAGCTTCTTCGACTTGTTGTGCCATGACCATTTGTTCAACGAACTCTTGGATAACAACTTCGTTGAAAGGTCACTCTAGACTTTGTTCTGCCGCAATGATGACTTGCTCCAGTTCTTCTCGTTGGCCTTCAATCTATGTGAACAACTGGTAATCCTCATCCTATATAGGTTGGAGCCTCTGAGTCACTTCCATGACTTTTCTCTGAATGGTGTGGACCTGCTGTTGGGTAGTGTGTTTCTCTTAGGATCACTTCATCCTTTCAATAGTTTACAGGGATTTCAACTGTACCTGTATTTTTTATGTGTGATACATCACCTCTTGGAGATGTGACTCAATTATATTCAATTCTGGATTCTCAGTGAGTCGCTCATACGTCTAATCATTACGATCACTAAATTTCTTACATTCCATGGAAAAGTCGTTGATTATTTCAACTGCACTTCGGGCAGTTGCTTCTCTTTGATCCCTTACATCTTGCGGAGTGTTGGACACTGTGCGGAGATTTAAGTCTAATATTCTTTATTGTAGCTGATGGATAGCTTCTGCATGTTTCTCTACTTTATGTGTGACTTGTTTTTCTACCTATTGTTCTAAGCCTGTCACAGAGCGAAGTGCTCTGTTGACTATGTCTTTCAATTCGAGTTGCTCTACAAGAAAATGTTATTTTTCTTGTTGCATCTATGTTTTCTCCTCTTCCAATTTTGCCTAGAGAGAAACCTTCTCCCATTCTCCAACTTGACGTTGCTCTACGAGTACTCCTTCCACTTGCTTCAAGGCCTGGGTGGATTTTTCTATTTCTTCTTGTGCTCGATGAAGGCGAGCTTCAGTTGCATCTGCTAGTCAGTGAAGTTGGGTTGGATCATCTCCCAACTCTGGTTCTCCCGATGGCAAGGGCGCAGTGGACACTGCGCCCCTAGACTGAAGGGCCTATTGTACCCCTCGGAGTTCGAACTCAATTATGTCATACATTTCCTCCTGCATGGCTTCTTGTTTCTCCACAATTTTCTACGAGGCATCGTTTAGGGCTACTATGACGAAGTCAAAATGATAGGTAGTGAGTAAAGTCTGCATCTTGGTCATGGTGGCTCTGGATTTCTTCCGGGAAGAAGGTTTTAGGGAAGAAACCTTCCTCTTCTTCATGGGATCGGTCTCATATCGAAGTGGTGTTAGTTCACCTTGTTTTTGTTCAACTTCTTTTCCATTTATCACTTCTACTTCGTCATCATCCCCTTGGTCAGGTGATACTAAATCATTCGTTCCTGAGGTGTTGCTTAAGTCTTGGAACTCTTTGGTCTTCTTCCTTCTTCTGGGTTCGGGTGTATCATGTTGCTTGTGCGTGGTCTCTGGGCTGTCAGGGTCAAACATCTCTGCAGGGTCTGTGGGAATAAGGAGGTATTCCAAACAGTCCTTAGTGATATCCTTAAGGTCCTCTTTTGTGAGTTTGTAGTACGACTGAAGCTCCTCCTTATGCTCATCTCTTTGATTTGTAATGTAGATGAAGTTTCGATCTGCACAAAACTTCATCAGGGGTCAGAACCTCTATAGGGTGTTCAGAGTCATGTGAGGTTCAACTTGGATGGATCTCTTCAAATGAAGGTAATATGTGTGAAAAAAAATGTTCGACTACCACTATTTTCTCATATCGCTTGAGTAATAAAGTATGGTGAACTTCACAGCAAGTGGCTCGAATAGCTCGATGTCTGGGAAGGTCACACCTTCCGGCATTTCCCAAGCAACAAATGTGATGAGGATCAGGAGCCAGCTAAAATGGAATTCATAGCGCTAATCCTGTTCTTTGGGGCAGTCCAGTTCAAGCTGATTTACTAGGTACTTCACCCAGTTCATTTGTAGACCTTCCATGCACTTCCCTGCAAGGTCAACGACAAAGCCTGTGACCTACATGGATCTGTTCTTCTTTACTAGCTTTCCTGCAATTAATTGGCATGCTAGGTGCATTGCGCCATTCTGGTTGGAGGCTACCTTGTAGCCTCACATCCCCTTCTCAACATCATTGTATGTATCCTTGATCTTCTGTGCCAGTGTGTGATCTGTGGCTTTTCTTGGATAGAAGTCTTGTGAATCAGGTCCTTGCATACTCAATCTTGTGATCCTATGGATCAACTTTCGATCTACTGTTATACAATGTTTGAACCATAAGTAGCCGTCATGGTAACATTAAAGTAGTATCTTGACACATGCGTTAACTTCATGGTGCCTTCCAAAGTGTGGGATTTTCATTACATTAAATAGGGTGGACTGCGCAAGGTTCATTGTCCACGATTGGGGGATTATCTTCGAATTCTTCCCCTTCATCTTGGTAAAGTATTTGTACGGGGCAAGCATATTATGGTTCTTGTGATATCTGAGGTTGAAGTCACTGAACTTCAACACTGCGATCTTGTCATGTTGTTCTCTTACTACGCGTATCCCATTCGGGAGGTATGCAGTAACCATGGTGTACTCAAAATCTCTTGGCACACTATCTCGACTCACCGCGTCGGCCAGCAGCGGAATATAATTGAGAAATATGGTCGGGATCAACTTCCCATTTGCGAGGTCATCTCTGTGTTTGGTTCTTTTCTTTGTTTTTGGTCAGGATGGCCCGGATCTGCAAGCAGACGACATAGAGGATTGCACTCCTCTTGTCGATGAATCTTGTACACCCACATATATTAGACTTTCAGACATTACTCTTTCAGTCTTGAGGTCAATGAGTACATCCTTCATAGACTCTTCAACTGCGCTAAGTTCTTCGAAAATACGCGCTCGTGGTTGAATCGCTCGAGTTTGAAGAGTAACTAGTCAATGCAATGGGATAGATGGTGATAATGTGATGATCATTGTGCAGAATAAACTAATCTGTGGGCTAAGATTCATGGTTATAAAAAGTGTTCTCGGTGCAAGGTTCGACGGAATAAATAGATAACGAAGCAACGGATCTCTCCAACAGGCCAGAAGCCTCCATTAACTCAGTTTTGTCCGTTATGGTGATGTCCCAATGATTTGATGGCGAGATGTCTGACCATAAACGCCTTTCTAACCATTTGGGGTGTCGGTCTAACAATTATACTGTTCCCAATGACTATATTGCTTCACCATGGCTAAGTGCCATGTGACGCTATTTTGATATCCCGACGAAGTTCCTTTTTTCTAAATTTTCCATGTGACGTTGTTCTGATATCCTGACGAAGTTTCTTTTTTCAAAATTTTCCCTTTGTGAAGTTCCCTCTGGAACCTTTTGTAACTTTTCGATCTTTTCTCTCTTCTTGATGAGATTTCGAGGCTTCTTTTTTGTGAGATTCATATCATTATTACTCTTTCCATTCTGATTCTTGTCTTCTTTTGGCATAGTAACTTTGAGTTGTTGAGATTCTTTCCTAAGATTCAAGGGTAATACTTCTTCTCTATCTGGGATAGGTCCTTCAGTCTTCTACAAATATTATTGTGTTCTTGCAACTTCAAAATGCAAGTCTCTGGTCCTAAGTAGCTTCGATCTATTCTCCTATTCTTCAATCAGCTATGTGATCCTCCTAGTCATGAAATCTTTCAACTCTTGCTTCTTCTGCTCTAATACTTCTTCTTCCTTCCTTCTAGTTTGGTCCTTCTCGATCCAATGTTTTCCTAGTAACATAGTAACTCGAGCATTGTTCTCCCTAAATTTAACAACCTCAAAATCTTCCTCTGTCGAAGTTCAATTGGCATTCATAGATATGTGGGTAAGTATTCCACATAGGGTTATCGGTTCTCCTTTGAATAAATCTATTACTCCCAATGAAGGAATCATAGCAGGCTCCCCTAAAAGTTCCCAAGTTCTTTCTCTCATGATATTCACCTATGTTTCCTCATCTAGAACACAGTCAATGTCGAAGTCTCCTATTCTTTCTTCAATGCACTCTTTTTCTTTGAAGATCTTTGATAAGATGATATGTTGGTGGTCATTCATGGTTTCTTTCATGTGTAGCAATACTTTCTCTGATTCATTCTAGGGTTCTGCCATAATCTCAGTTTCTAGATCTGCCTTAGGGTCTTCTTGGTTCATATTAATTCTTTCAACTTAAGCAATCATTCTAGGGCAATCCAATACTTCATGGTCCATATATCTACACAAAAGACAACTAGATATTCTACTAGGGCATTCCTTAGCCAGATGTCCCGGTCTTCTGCAACTGTAACAAAGGGTTAATCCTCATTTTCTTTTAAATGATCCCCAACCTTTTATGTACTGCGCACTAGAATCATAGTAGCTAACCTGCAAAAAAATATTTATAGGATCCTGCATCCATTTGTTAGTCCAAACATTCTCTCTATTCATAACTATAACATATCTTTCACTATTCTTACCATATCTACTCATATCAAATCTTCTTTCATCTATTAGTGCCCTAGTTTTTAATCTAGGACAAATCTTATCAAACATACCTAGATCCATACTTTAGAAACAAAAATTTCCTCTAATCTTACTTCAGCAGAGCACAAATCTTCAAGATCTAAAACTTTTCACTATTTTGACCTTTATCAGAGAAGAGAGCTTATAGATCTTACATCTTTAAGAAAAAAAATTATCACTTTTACCTTTCTCAAAGCACAGAGCTTTCAGATCTCACCTCTTTTCTTCAGATCTGACCCTTCTTCTTGGCATAGAGCTTCACAGGTCGAGTAGAATACTATGCACTACAGCGACAGATCTATGCACAAAGCTTTCACAATTTCAAGTCGGATCTTCGTACATAACTTCTCTTTCCTTAGTTCCCAACAATCACAATTTCAGTCCCAATGATGGAACCATTTTTTCGAACAGGGGCAGACCCAGGGTTCAATGCGACAACAACGCACCAACACAAGCCTAAATACCATCCCTTTCAGCAACACCTGTGAAGCAGATGAAATCTCACCCGAGGTAGAGGCAGTGATGGTTGCAGGAATCCAATGTCTACAACCTTAGGTGGGACACGGATTTGTGAGTGAAACACCTTAACAGGGAATTTAGCAATTATAGTTCATCATAATCCAGTCTTAGTTTACAGTGTCGTTAAACCCTAATTATAGAGCATTGCAGTATTTAACCAGATGTACTATATTCAAGCACTAAGCACATCCACGTAGGTAATATCTAATATTCATCCATACTATTAAGAACATAGCATTAACATATCTATCTACCATTCATCTATATCAAAGCACTAAGCATGTTAACATATAAACACATCAAAACATCACATAAATAAGAGAAACACAACATGTATGTGGTTCACCCCCATCCTGGGGCTACGTCCACCAACTCTTTGACTTATTTATTAGCTTCTTCGAGCAGTTACATGCACAGAGCCACAAAAACCCTACTTTGCAGAGTATAGGAGATCTGTGCAGCTCTCTAGATCCTCCTTCCCCGAGCTAGGTTACAACACTAAGACTCTTCTCAATCTCTTACACTCACTTTCACTGAGGTCTACAAGCCTCATACAGAATGCACAAAAGCAATCTCCACTCAACACTTAACACTTTTGATCACATAGATCGAACTTTATCTCTTAGCACACTGGACTCTTCTTACATTACCTATCTACTTATTTATACATTACAAAATGGGGCTAAACATGGGTAAACCCATGGGTTGACATTCCCATACCCGTTACATAATCCTGAATCCAAAAAAGGGCCCTAATAGGGGCTGAGATCCCGCGATCTCCGCTTTGTCTTGCGCTCCACCTTCGACAGCCTGTCGAAGTCCAAAAAATAGGTCAAACCTGACCAAGGATCCTCAAAACTTGGTCAAGGGAAAACACAAACCTAGTGGTTTGGTATGAAAATTGATAAAAATATCCATTTTTTGAATACCTCTCTATATCTCTGTGTGTGTAGATACACACACATATGGAATTTGCATATGCGACTATATTTTTGACACTATTTTTCTATAAGCTATAAAATTCAGTTATCGAAGAAACTAAAAATATAGATAGAGTTACCTATGCAGATTCCATGTGTGTGTGTGTGTATATATACACACATTAATATTTATTACTACTTTTAATCTATTTTTTTCTTTGCATATATCAAAATACTAGAATACATACCTCTCTTATTTCTACTACAACGTTTTGTCGGCTTAACGATTTCTAAAATGAGTGATATGTCGCACTAGACTAAGAGTGATATGTCACACTAGACTAAGAGTGATATATTTTGATAGATTATAAACTAGTGATCTTACAAGAACATCTAAAAATAAAATAAACTATTTTGATCATTATAAAACCCTCTTAGCCTTCTTGAACAAAAGGCATTCTAATTTCTAGGATATATTGACTTTCAAAATTTTAAAAAATTGTAAAATCAATATTATAAATTTCAACAAAATACACCACATGACTAGAAGAATGACTTCTCTACAATTATACAATTTTTTGGAATGAAATTCCATAACTAAGGTACTCATCACTTACACAAACAAAGACATATACCTTATATTTTGTTGGAAAAATGACATACCACTGATAGAAATTATCCAATTTCACATAGCTATTCACAGTTTGTATGAAAAAAAATTGCATGTTTGGAAATCTAATTCAATTTCCTACATTTCATCTTCTTATAGAACATATTGAAATTTATTGTAAAAGTACCTTGAATAATCCCTCCAAGTTAAAAAATAGATTTTTTCCATGTTTGCATGGAGAAACACATATTTCCTAGGAAAACATAACTTGTCGATAATAACCTACTGAATCAAAATGACCAAATAACATTCACATTGAGTCTCAAAAAAACTCTAAATGATCATGTTCAATATTTTTCTTCTAGAATAATTTTATGTATACTAAATTTCTAGAGAACATATAAGAGATGTGATGTACCATCTTGCATATTTGTTGAATGTAAGATATTAAGTTGAAAATATGTACCATCACACACTGTGTTATTTATTGACTATTCACATCAACCATCACACATTTAATTGGTTCTATTGCAACAATTATTGTTGCATGTGATTAGAATGACATCAAATATGAAATCACTATCCAATATGTTGATATTGAAAATGACATTGTAGTTTGTAAAGATTTTTCCTTTCAAAATTGTTTCCAATTACCTACACTTTGTGAATATATTGCACCTCCATTTCAGGGTTCATAGAATTGGAATTTATGCCCATATTGTTAAAAAAATTGTAATGTGTACTTCCTTTTTTGATGGTCGAGTTAAATGAAATCTATAATGAACTTTGCCTCCAAATGAATAAATAATTGGCATCAAAATATCCAATCATGTCACTCTTAAAAACTGATGTAAAAAATGGATAAAGAGTTTATTGGAGAATTCATTTTTCTTTAAGTGTGTTGAAATCGAAAGGATGATTAAAAAAAAAATAAACTTTGCCTCCAAATGAATAAATAATTGGCATCAAAGTATCCAATCATGTCACTCTTAAAAACTGATGTAAGAAATGGATAAAGAGTTTATTGGAGAATTCATTTCTCTTTAAGTGTGTTTGTTGAAATCGAAAGGATGATTAAAAACTAAATAGTTGTAAATTTTTATGCAATCAAATTTCCAACAAAAATTCCGCTCATTTTCCAATTTAATTCAATTGTTTTTAATCCTTTCGTTGTTGTTCCTAAGTTACGGATTTCCATTGTACACTATATCACATCAAAAAATAATAACGTCCATCATAATTCATTTCTTACTTTCAATGTAGGTACAAGGTGTGTTTACCAATAAGTTGGGACACTTCCTTACCTTCGCTATGAAAGGGAGATCTTCACTCACGAGATAGATCTTCATTCTATACGTGATATGTTGCACCCAAATATAGATAGAAGGATGCCATATATCTAACTATAAATGAAATGGCCTCATACTAGGTACCCAACAACCCGTTGAAAAAGAGAGAGATGGACTGAAGCCTTACTGACTACCAATCCTTCAAGAAGTTCTATATATAGATCCCACCCAATCCTTCCTACTAGATTGAAAAGTGAACGTACCAATCCTTCAATGAGGACTGAACATCAACCACTCATATCACGCATGTAATATCGAATCATGTCTCTTAAAAACTGATGTAAGAAATGGATAAAGAGTTTATTGGAGAATTCATTTCTCTTTATTTGTTGAAATCGAAAGGATGATTAAAAAAGAAATAGTTGTAAATTTTTATGCAATCAAATTTCCAACAAAAATTTCGCTCATTTTCCAATTTAATTCAATTGTTTTTAATCCTTTCGTTGTTGTTCCTAAGTTACGGATTTCCATTGTACACTATATCACATAAAAAAAAAAATAATAACGTCATCATAATTCCTTTCTTACTTTTAATGTAGGTACAAGGTGTGTTTACAGAAAAAAAATAAAGAAAAATATGCATTCATTTGAGATCATTTTTTGTAAATTTTGGTTACAAGATATTACTATCTGCACCCATTTTAAGAGTTCCAAAATAAACACAACAATAACTTATGATTTTTTTTTAATACATATACAATACACAATTGTAGAGTGCATTTTTTGAAAGTAGAACAAGTAAAAACTAAAAAATCAATTTCACACATGCTTCTAGATTTGTAAAATCGTGCAAGTCCCTCAAAAAAATACTTACTATGTGTTCTATTTATTCTATATATGGGTTTACTTATATTCTACAATGAGCTCTATTTATTCTATATATGGGTTTACTTATATTCTACAATGAGCTCTATTTATTCTATATATGGGTTTACTTATATTCTACAATGAGCTTTTTTTAGTGTATCATAGTATCACATATGTGTGTTCTAATCGCTAAAGTTAGGGTTGTGTTTATTTGTGCATCAAATCCTATAATACCTATGTTGACATTTATTTTATAAGAATATTTCACATTTAGTTGTCTTGTCTTCTTTGGTTTATTGTCTATTTCATCATATGTACATACAACAAATGTAATTTTCAAGTCATAATTTGTTGAACTATTTAATCTATGTTCAAGCATATCCCTTTTTTTTTTATTTTAAATTACTTATTTTTCCATATTTGTTTGTTGGGTTTTAGTATGCTTACCTTCTGTATGTACTATCTCTTTAGATACAGTTGTCGCATCTGCCATTTTGATCTTACACACAACTTCCCATGTTCAGTTAATATTATATTTTGACGAGGATTATTGGTTTGAATCTCTCTTTTTGACCATTTTGAAGAATATAATATAAAGGTTATTAAGAATTGCTATTGGCCAATTTTCATCATGTTATCCAAAATCATTTTTCACAATAGAATAGAATAATAATTAGAGCCTTAATAACTTATTTATATGTTTTTCATTCTTTGCCTATGTCTTGTGGCGTCTTTAATTCATTTTGGTTATTTTTCTTGTTATAAAATATTATTTTTCTTATGTCAATGATTTTTGTGCCTCTTTAATTCATTTTGGTTATTTTTCTTGTTATAAAATATTATTTTTCTTATGTCAATGATTTGGTAGTAAAATCTAAAAATTGTATTATCTAAATTTTCATAATTTCAATATTATAATTTGTAAGAAAATATTTGATTACCTAATTATAATGCTCATAATTTGTAAATATTTCAAAATATTAGTATCTTTTTTTCTACATTTTCTTTTTTCTTTTTTCACAATTGTATAACTATTATGATCACTATAAAAAAATATTCAATTAATACCAAAAAATACATAATATTAACCTATATATTTTCGTACCTTTGAGATAGATTCAAATCACCCACATAATTTTATTTTGTTTAGCTTAAGAAGTCATTCCCATAATAATAATATATTTCAAATAGATAATATTAACATATATATTTTCCTACGTTTGGGATAGATTCAAATCACCCACATGATGTTATTTTGTTTAGCTTAGGAAGCCATTCCCATGATACTCATATATTGTGGTTACACATTTTTAGGAGTTCTAACATAGATTAAATAGTTCTAACATTTCCGACTTTAGTTTTACAACGACATTAATTTTAACATAAACTTTTAAATTAAAATTGAAACTTAATTTATTTTATACAATATTTGTCCATACTTTTAATATTGAACAAATTTTATTCTAAATAACATATATCTTGGAAGTTTAATATATGTATGTTACTTCGAAATACTGAATCTAGTGTATGTATGAAATGCATGAGTTTGACTTGCATTTGGTTTCTAGATTTACGGAGAACAATTTGATAACCTAGATATATATTTTCTAGTTTTATTTATGACTGGTGCAAAGTTTTGGTATGTGCGCACATTATTGGAGTTCTCTTTTTACATATTTGTAATATTACATAATTTTGTTTTATTATAAAACCAAGTTATGGAATTTAAATTTATTATTTCTAGTAAAGTTAAGCCATATTATATTTCAACTTTTAAAATGATTTTGTTTCAATGTAGTCATTCAAATAAAGTTGAAAGTTATTATTTTTCAAAGTTTATAATGAATAAACTTTTAGTATAGAATATGGTATATTTGTAAAATTCTAATGGCTTAGTTTCCATACACAACAATTTTTATTTTTTTTAATTCTTACTCTACGCTGTGTGCTTCACCATTTAAGGTAATAACTAAACCTATATTTGGTGCGGTAGAAAAGATTCCGTGAATAAATGTGATCGATTGATCCGGTTAAATGGTCATCATTGATCATGATTCATGAGAGGATTCAAGTTTTAGGGATTTGAAAGCTACATTCATGATTTTCTTTTTCTTTGGTCGAATTGCCTACCCCGGATGCAAAGCGAGAGTAGTCATTCACGCTATGTATTTCAGTGGTCATTAATTACTTCCACCATAAGTATTTTTTCGTTGACCAAATCCATTCCCCCGCATATCGAGAGTAGAAATTGTGTCTGGCCATTAATTTGTTCAAGAAGCTATGGCTGTCAGCCTGCTAGCAGCTCCGAAGAAATACTGGACCTTGCCGACAAGCCGACAAGGAGAACTCAAAGCCTATACAGATTGTCGAAAAGAATCCTTCAAAAAAATCTCATCACCCAGATGGAATTCTTCTTGCTGCCGAGAACGTTCCAAATAGGCGGACAGGGTAGGAAAGGTGGACGCCACCAAAGTGTATTAGGCTTCATCTTGGCCAGAATCAATCATGTTTCATTTCATATTTATTGGAGAATTACCTAAATTTAGCATTGCCCAAGGGCGGCAAGGGGACGAAAGAAAGGGATCAGTTTTTGTATTTGTTTCGAAAAATTGTATTACGATATAGATATGTACAATATAATTGATTTCTTGACAAAAGCTTAATAGACGTCAGAAATAGATCGTTTTGAAGTTGTGCAGCAGTTGAAATAGATCGTTCTGAAGTTGTGCAGCAGTTGAAGACAAGGCCTTTTGGGCCAGTTGAACATTTGGGTGCAAGAGAAAATAATTATATTTTGCCATCCCATCCAATCCATGTCAGAGATTAATCATTTCACCGCCTTATGATGGCAGATCGCTGGTAGTGAGGGTTCACTGTCAACCGCCTCACAGCCCTGATTTAATTTTTCCTAAGGTGGAAGGGGCAAGTTTTGTTCCTATAAACATTTGAGTCATATTGTAATCCGTACACAGAGGGTGAGACAAGAGTTTGAAAGCATTTTTTTTAATCAAATCGGTTATTTCCTGTTTGGAGGTTTTTCCTGCATTTATGATTTCTGTTATTGAGTTTGTAAACTCATATTATTTCTTGATAAATTTATTTTTGGGCAAACACTGTAATTTTTTGGTTTTACTAATTATGAACCCGGTCATTTATTTATTCAGAGTTTATTTGTTGGAGTGTGTGATTTTAAAAGGAGATTAAATACAAAACTGATATTTCGGCATTCGGGACTTACTTGTTACATATGCGCGGAGTTCTTTTGCTTTACCAAACATCAAAACCCGAAATTGTTGGGCACACCCTAATCACATTTTGCAATTCGGCATTTCTTATTTCATTTTGTTTATGCGTCGGGTGTTCGTAAACCTTGAAATCGCCAACCTCGAAACCACGAAGTGTTGGGCCCACATTCCATTCGTATTTTCACGATTCGGGAGTTGTTGTGTGTTGGTGTTTGGCATTTGTAATTGCCAAACCCCGAACCCCGAAACCCAAAGTATTGGGCCCACAACCTTTTCTCATTTCGGGATTCGACAAAGAGCGTGGCCTTTTGTTTTTGTATTCGGCGTTTGTAATCGCTGAAACCCCGATTGACCTTCGTTTTTCAGATTTGGTATCAGAGCCTGTAGTTTATCTTGCAATTGCTTAATTCATTGTTGATTATTCCTGTTAGTGCCAAAACTTTTATTCTCATATTTTTCTGGGTGAAGGTTTATTCAAATTCTGTCAATTTTATAAATGGTTGCGTCTGGTAGTTGTTCTTCTCAGTTTCAGGTCCCTGTACTGAGTGGGAAGTCATATGAATCCTGGTACATTCTTATGAGAACGATTTTGCGTTCTCAGGACTTGTAGACTTATGTTATTGATGGTTATGCTGAGCCAGCTGATGCTGCAACAGAATTGTCTCTGTCTAATGCTGACAGTGTTTTACTGAAAGAAAGCAGGAAGAAGGATAATAAATCTCTTGGATTAATCCATCAAGGATTAAATGAATCCATTTTTATGAAGATTGCTAGTGTTGCACCTTCGAAGATGGCTTGGGACATTCTTAAAACCAGTTATCAAGGTGTGTCCAAGGTGAAGACAGTCAAGTTGCAAAACTTGAGAAGGGACTTCGAAAATCTGAAGATGAAGGATAATGAAAGTGTTGATACTTTCATGACTCAAGTGATCAGTGTTGTGAACCAGCTCAGGCAGTATGGAGATGATATTGAGAATAAGAGATTTATTGAGAAAGTACTGAGAAGTTTGCCCAAGAAGTTTGAGCCTGTTGTTGTTCCCATAGAAGAATTTAAAAATTTAAGTCTAATGCAAATTGATGAGTTAACTGGTTCTCTTGTTGCTCATGAATCTAGGATATCTAGATATGAAGAAGGATCAATGGAGCATGCTTTCAAGTCCCAAATACATGTTACCAGAGGCAGAAGAAGAGGAAGGTTTCATACTCATGGAAGAGGAGGTCGATTTTCTGGTCCAAGGGACAATGAAGCTGAATCAAAATCTAAGCAAAAGTTCCAATAGAATCCTCCTAATTTAAGAGGGAGCAACAACAAACCTTGGCAGAAAGATAATCAGAGGTATGATAAAACTAAAATACAATGTTATTATTGTAAGAAGTTTGGGCATTTTGCTAACAAATGTTGGAAGAAGCAGGCAGATGTTGGAAAGAAGTATGCACATATCATAAATGAGTCCATGGTTGATCAAAATCCTATGTTCTTGACTTGTAATGTCACTCACGAAAGTGCCAATGACATTTGGTTTTTGGATAGTGGTTGCAGCAACCACATGACTAGTAATAAGGACTTATTTTCTTCCATTGATAATAGTATCCAGTCTGAAGTCAAACTGGGAAATGACTGTAAGGTTACAGTTAATGGTAAAGGTGTAGTTCCAGTCTACACTAAAAATAATCAGAGGAGAAGTATTGGCAATGTTTACTTTGTGCCTGGTTTAAAATGCAATCTTATTAGTGTTGGACAATTGTTGGAGAAAAAGTACAGAGTGTTCTTCAATGGCAAGGTATGTACTATATATGATAAATTACCTAGCAAATAGTTGATTGCAAGAGTAGAGATGACCAAGAATAGAATATTTCCACTTGTTATGCAAAATGATTTGAGTGGTTCTTTGAATGCTTATAAAGATGGAAGTTTAGATGAATCTTGGTTATGGCATTTGAGATATGGTCATTTATATTTTGGTGGCTTAGATCTATTATAGAAGAAGCAGATGGTAAAGGGGCTGCCCTGTATTCAACAACCTACAAGCTCTTGTGAGAGTTGTATACTTCGGAAGCATCACAGAGAGAAATTTGTTTTGGTTGTTTCCTACAAAGAAAAAACTCTATTGGAAATTGTCCACACTGATTTATGTGGACCTATCCAAACACCTTCTTTAATTGGTTGTGTTTATTTTATGACTTTCATTGATGATTTTAGTAGGAAGACTTGGTTGTATTTGTTGAAACAGAAGTTTGAAGCCTTTGATGTTTTTAAGAAATTTAAGTCTATGGTTGAGAATGAGAGTGGTCGACTCATTAAGATCCTCAGGTCTGTCAGAGGAGGTGAGTATAAATTGAATGAATTAATTGAATTTTCTGATCTTCATGGAATTAAAAGGTAGTTTATTGCTGAATATACTCCACAACATAATGGAGTGGCTGAAAGGAAGAATCAGACCATCATGGATATGGCTTGAAGCATGTTCAAAGAGAAGCATCTTTCAAATGAATATTGGGGAGATGCGGTTCTTTGCTCTGTTTTTATCTTGAATAGAAGTCTGACGAAGACCATGATGGATCATGTACCTCAGGAAGCTTGGGATGGTAAGTCTTGCAATGTTTCTCATTTCAGAATTTTTGGATGTGTTACATTTGTGCATGTACCTGCAGAAATGAGGAGAAAGTTGGATGACATAAGCGAGAGATGTATCTTTGTTGGATACAGTGAAGAATCTAGGGCATATAAACTCTACTATCCCATCACCCAGAAATATGTAATCAACAAAGATGTTCAGTTTAAATAAGATGAAGCATGGGATGGAAGTATTGACAAATCAATCTGAGAGGGAGTTATGTTACCCCGTGAAGATAATGATGGAGCTGAGCAAAGTGAAGAAAATGGACAGATGGTTCCACATGCACATACGCATGCAACAAGAAGTCCAACAAGGCTAGCACCATATTTCATCCCATCTCAATTTAGAACGCCAAGAACTCATGAGTGTGGTGACCCATCTGGACATGGTGGACATCAAACAGATTCACAGGTAAGCAGTGGGTCAGATCCTACTTTAGTTTCATTGAAAAACAGATTTAAAGGACAAAAAACTAGAACTTTAAAAGAATTATATGATCAGAATGAAGAGGTAGATGAGCTTTCAAATTTTGCATTTATAGCTTATGATCCTGTAAGTTATGATGAAGCTGCTAAAGAGGATGTTTGGATAAAAGAAATGGATGAGGATATTGATTCTATTGAAAGGAATAACACTTGGGATCTTGTCAATTTATCTGAAGGCAAGAAAAGTATTGGAGTTAAGTGGGTTTTTAAGACTAAGTTGAATGCAAAAGGTCATATTGAGAAGTACAAGGCAAGACTTGTAGCTCAGGGGTTTAGTCAACGACCCGATATTGATTACAATGAAACCTTTGCTCCTGTAGCTAGGATTGACATAGTAAGAATTGTCTTATCTATTGTAGCTCAGAATAGATGGATCATGCATCAAATGGACATCAAGTCTGCATTTTTAAATAGATATTTGGAAGAAGAAGTTTATGTAAGACAACCTTCGGGTTATAAGATTGATAATCACAGAGATAAGGTTTACAAGTTAAGGAAAGATTTATATGGATTGAAGGAGGCATCGAGAGTTTGGTATAGCAGGATTGATGAATACCTAATCAGTTTTGGATTCAGCAGAAGTCCAAGTGAACCAACTTTGTATACAAAGGTAGACCAGAAAGGTAAAATTTTGATTGTTTGTTTGTATGTTGATGACCTAATTTTCACTAGAGATCTATCTATAGATGATTTAAAAATGCCATGAAAACAGAGTTTGAGATGACTGATTTAGGTTTGATGAAATTTTTTCTTGGAATTGAGGTAGATCAATCTGATGATGGCATTTTCATTTGTCAAACTAACTATGAAAATGAAGTGCTGAAAAAGTTTAGAATGTTGAATTGCAAGCCAGTTGCAACACCAATGGCAACTGGTGTTAAACTGAGCAAGTAGAATGAAGGATCATGTGTTGATCCAACCCTGTATAAGAGGCTGGTTGGAAGCCTTATGTACTTAACAACAACCGGACCTGACATTATGTTTGTTGTGAGTTTGATTTCCAGATTCATGGTGACTCTGAAGAGTACTCATTGGCAAGCGAGAAAGAGGATCCTGAGATATGTTGCTGGAACAACTAATTTTGGTATTCGATACACATCAAGCTTAAACTTTGAGCTGATCGGATATACTGATAGTGATTTTGTAGGTTACATTGATGATAGGAAAAGCATATCTAGGTATATTTTTAGTCTTGGATCTGGAGCAGTGGCATGGGCATCAAAGAAGCAGCTCATTGTGACTCTATCTTCCACTGAGGTAGAGTATGTTGCAACAGCTGCAACTACATGTCAAGTTGTATGGATGAGAAGGGTCTTGAATGAATTGTTGCATAACTAGAATGATGCAACCCAGATTGTCCGTGACAATAAATCTTTCGTTGCATTGTCAAGGAATCACGTTTTTCACAAACAAACTAAACAGATTGATACAAGGTATCATTTCATTCGAGAACTCGTAACTTGTAAGGAGTTTTCTGTTCATTTCTGCAGATCTGAAGAATAATTTGTAGGCATTTTTATAAAACCTTTAGGAAACGAATTGTTTAAAAAGCATAGAAGTAATATTGGGGTCTGCAAGCTGTAATGCATTGTTTACAACAATTTTGTTTTACATGTTTTAGTTTGTTTTGCCCTGAAATGACTAAGAGGGAGTATGTCAGAGATTAATCATTTCACTGCCTTATGACGGCAGATTGGTGTTCGTCTTGACCCTTCAAGACGTGAGGGTTCACTGTCAAGCGGTGACCGCCTTAGCCTTTGCAGGTCACCAAATACCATCACCACCCTGATTTAATATTTGCTAAGGTCGAAGGGGCAAGTTTTGTTCCTATAAATACTTGAATCATATTGTAATCCATATATAAAGGGTGAGACAAGAGCTTGAAAACATTTCTTGAATCAAATTGGTTATTCCCTGTTTGGAGGTTTGCTCTGCATTTATGCTTTTTTGTTATTGAGTTTGTAAACTCATTTTATTTATTGATAAATTCATTTTTTGTTATTGAGTTTGTAAACTCATATTATTTATTGATAAATTCATTTTTGAGCAAACGCAATAATTTTTTGGTTTTACTAATTAGGAACCCCATAATTTATTTATTCCAAGTTTATTTGTTGGAGCGTGTGATTTTAAAAGGAGATTAAATACAAAACTGATATTTAAGCATTCATGACTTGCTTGTTATATATGCACGTAGTTCCTTTTCTTTACCAAACACTAAAACCCGAAATTGTTCGGCCCACACCCTAATAGCATTTCGCAATTCGACATTTCTTATTTCATTTTGTTTGTGGGTCAGGTGTTCGTAAACCCCGAAATCCCAAACCCCCAAACCCCGAAGTGTTGACCCACATTCCATTTGCATTTTCACGATTCTGGAGTGGTTGTGTGTTGGTGTTTGACATTTGTAATCAGGAAACCCCAAACTTCGAAACCCAAAGTACTGGGCCCACAACCTTTTCTCATTTCAGGATTCGGCAAACAGCATGTTCTTCATTTCAGGATTCGGCAAACAGCATGTTCTTTTGTTTTTGTATTCGGCGTTTGGGCCCACAACCTTTTCTCATTTCAGGATTCGGCAAACAGCATGTTCTTTTGTTTTTGTATTCGGCGTTTGTAATCGCTGAAACCCCGATTGAACTCCGTTTTTCACAATCCAGAATGTCAATTGGATTCAGACGAGGGCGACTAAAATCCATGATAATTACTTCATATGCAGTTTGGCACGATTCGAGATATATATATATATATATATATATATATACACAGTTGCTTCGTGTGAAGATTGCATGAACCTGTAAGTCCTACGCAGTTTTACTGAAGCTCATAGTCTATGATTGAATAGCGTGGAACAGAATAGTACTATTCAAAGTTTACCTAAAATCTTAGGGAATAAGAATTACAAAAGTTAACGTGTGTAGATTTAATGTCATTTATGTCACAAACGTTTGAACGAACAATACACATTTTACCGAATCATGTGTGGAAACGTTCACGGTAAATCTATGAGATTAAGAATTTCAAAAGTTTATGTTTATGCTTCCATGTAATTTATGTATGAAACGTTTTAAAGAAATGATACACGTCTTCTAAAAACGCTGTTGTTTACTCCGCGTAAATCTTTCTCACATACAGTAAAATCCTAATCAAGTTTGAATTGTTTCATATGGGTTATTGTAATGCTTTCATCATTGGGTTGAAACTAGGATCACTCTCTTGTAATGTATTATAATCCTTTTAGTATTCAGCTCAAGTAAGTGTAATGCCTAATGCCTATATTTAAGGGAAGCCACTTTAAATACCATCATTCATATTATGCATGAACAATTCAGTACAACAAATTTAAGAAGTCTATGAATGCAAACTTTTTTTTTATGTACTCTTTTACTTAAGATTTTATATAGCTTAGTTTCCAAAGGGGTGAAATTATATTAATGTAGAGATCTTATCATAATTAATTTAAAGTAAATTAATGACAACCAAACATGTCATTTGATCCTTTCGCTATTCCACCATGATTATAAACACTTTAGTTCTTATGGTTTTGTCATGTAGCAATCTAGAATAATGGATACAGTGTTCATGATTAAAAAATCTATTAATATTGAGTGTTTTCTCTTCAAACCTATGTCTAAAAGTGTTGAGAAAAAACATTTAATTTGAACTTAACATTTCGACATTGAATGTTGAGAAAAAACATTTAAATTGAACTTAACATTTCGACATTGATATGTTCCTTCTTATGGTGTATTGATTTCCTCAAATACCTTGTTACATTTTTTTCTTAAAGCACCTTGATATCCATAATGATTTTATATGTTCTTTTTATGATTCATTAAATTTAATGTTGTGTTTTGTGTAAATATATATGTTTAATATTAAACACAATCATGTATAATTAGGAGTTTTAATAATGTTGATCTTGAAAAATGAAGATTACTATCTAAAAATGTGATAGGACATATGGAGATAATATATCTCGGTGATAGGACACGTGGATATAATATATCTCAACATATGACTATAAACGAAATGAAACAATAGTAGAAACATAGTTGCGACTGAAAAATAGTGCATTGACAAATATAGTCACAACATATGACTCTCGAATAAAGGGAGAAACAAAGTAAGCATAATATTGAATGAATATGAATACAATAACAAAGGTAACTATATATAAGTGTAGAAGACTTAATTTGGGAGATTGTACATATGGTTCATATCATTACCAATCCCCTAATTAATAGACCAATAGTGACATACATAATTGCATAGCATAAAAAATACATGTAACTTCACCTGAAGTACACATCTTAGAGAGGGGACATCTTAGAAGATATGAGAAAAATATGCAAAAAGAATCCGATGTATCCTCTTGTTTCCTAACATGTCCCCACCATAGCTTCTCCAACATTTTTTTTTTTTTAAATAAAACACAAACAAAAAGAAAATGTCCATTAAAAAAATAAAAAAAACCTACATAATCCACCATCCTTAATATAAACCTTGTAATGAAAATAAAATAAGCTTAAGAAACCAAACATAACTATTAATAAGAAAAAAAACACTCATATCTCAATGAAATGAAATGGTCTCACTATTCTACTTCCATTACCTCACTATTCTACTTCCATTACAAATAAGCCTTAACAAAGATGGAGAAGAATGAGTCCTTCGAGTGTATGTTGATATAAGACTTAGAAAATGCAAATACTGAACATTAACAAGAATATTGAACATTAACAAGACACATAGAGGAAGTTTTATTTTCTATTTTTTATTATAATGTTGAATACTTAACCTTTAACATTTTGTAACTTATATATTATTTTTAAAATAATTTAATTTTTGAAAGATTATTATTTTTTATTTTGTAACTTATATATTATTTTTAAAATAATTTAATTTTTGAAAGATTATTATTTTTATTATAATATTGAATATTTAACTTTTAACATTTTCTAACTCATACATTATTTTGATAGTATTTAAATTTAAATTTTTATTAGTATATTTATAGAACATCATTTTTATAATATTTTAATGTAAATATATTTATTTTATATTTATGGAGATATTATAATATCAATAATTATTTCATGTTTATTAATCATCATTTTATAATTTTGAAATTTAAATATGAAATTTGTAACATGGCGTTCTTGTGTGCATTTTTGATGTGACTTGTTCTTTAAGGACACTAGCGTGCAAGTGATCTGGTTTATTATATGAGTGATTGCTTCTCTTATGGATTCTAATGATGAAGTTATGATTTATGATGTTATGTTTTGTTATTATGTATAGACATGTGCTATTGATTGGTTTCTCCTGAGTGTGCAAGAATCTTGATAGGTTGCGGATGTCAACAACATCGATGGACCTCCTTGGACTTTGGATCGAGTCAGGGAGTGGATTGTTTATGGTTTGCGTACTTATGTTATTACATATGAGACACATGACTGATATAATATGATGTTGTTTATGTATCACTGACATGTTTGTTGATGGTTGTAGGTTGATGATAGTTTGCTAATCAGACTCAGATTTGGAGTAGAGGGGTCAGACACGGCAACCAGAGTTATTGAGGGAGAGGTGTCGCAATAGCTCTCCCACAACCTACTAGCACTCCTCCCATGGCTCGAACTGTAGGTTAACGATTACATAGTTCGAGAGATCCACGATGTCATGAGGGAAGACTATGATAGTTGTTCACGATGATTCTAAGGGGTGCACAATAAGGAATGATCCTTATTCCTTAGAGTCTCTTAGTCTCCCAAAAGGTCACCTAATGGTGTATTGACTCCAAGGGTTTGAAGTCTACCAAAATTACTCAAAAGGCGAGTAGCATTGTTGGAGAAAGTAGTGTGTCTTGAAGGGAACATTGCAGAAATAAAACATGAATGCAAGTGAGTGACACCCTTGGAGAACATAGTGTGTCTTGAATGAAACGTCGTTATTTTAACTCTGGCAAGTTAATAAACAAAGTTCCTAGAAAATTGTGCCTTCTTAGGACCTGACCTGCCTTAAAATGAATGATGGTATGAGTAAGATTTAGTAACTAATTTTTCACTTAAAAAGTGTCGCCAAACCTAGTGAATTTAAAACCTAGGTCTAAGTAGAAAATGTTCAAAAAAATAAATTAAATGGACATGTAACAAGAAGGGAGGTAAAGAAAATTCAAACATTAATAATTAAAGTAAAATTTTGATGAAGGATTAAATTATCAAAAGGGTAAATTGTTCTTTATGTCTAAACTTGCTAATTCTGAACTTAGATAAAAAGGGGGACTTAAATAAAAGGGGAAACTTAAAGAAAAAGGGGAATGTCTAACTTAGTAGGGAATCTAGCCTTTGGAACTTTTTATTTGTGAATTCAACTAGGATTTAAGTAAGGCGTAAACCATTTAAGAAATGTAAGGGAATAAAGGGATGTCGAGGAGCATTTTTAGGAATTCTTTTAGGTGGATGAGGGAAATAGGAAAAAATTAATTAATTTATGGTGAAACTAAGGGATCATGTGAAATGTGTACGCGGGAGGTTTATCCTAGTTAAATTTAATAAAAAGAATCTAATGAGGGTTTTGGAAACTCATCACTAATAAAACTCTGTAAAAGGATGGCAGCGGAGGAGTATGGATCACGACTGGAAGACATAAGGTTACGTTGTTGATATCTTTCTTGACTAGTTTTCTTTGTGGGAGTTGGGATGCCCAACTCGATTAGAGAGTGGTAGCTAGAACTTGCGAGGTGAGATGGAATCTATCTTTTCTATGGGTTGTGTGTGTGGCCTCTTTGTGCCTCGGGGGGGGCTCATGAGGAAGAAGAGTACCCCTAGTGTTGGAAGGGAGGTACTAGTGAGGTCTCAGCAGTTAGCAAGCTGCAGGAGTTGGATGGAGCACAAGCGTGGGACAACCACTTCAGAGTCTTTGCCTTTTGTTATGATACTCATGTGTAAAATTGCATTGGTAATTTTTTTTTTAAATTTATGTATATGAAATTCGATATTGATGAATATTGTAATAAAGTTTTGGAACCATAGTTGATTGCTTCAGTGGATTTTGGATCTTATAATGAATTTACGGACGACTCTGTGAACCATCATAATAGTTAATTGATGCATTTTCTCTTTCCTTAGAATATGGTATATAAATTTGAATCAACCATGTTGGTAATTCATCAAGGAAGGTTACCCTTTACAACGAATTTTATAAATGTTCAAAATTGTTTCTTCTTGACATATTGGTTATACTATTTTTAATAGATCTCATTCTTATATAAGTATGTATGCATAAAAAAATGTTTTTTTTTATATCAGTTTGAATAGTACTTGATTGTAAAAGAAATTTTATTAATGCCAGGATGTATCCAGTCATGAATTCTCGGGGTTACCATGGTTCCTTCTAAGAGTGATCATACCATTACAACATTGGAGTTCCTTTCTCCTATCTCAGACTTCTCCCACACCTATTTTTACCTTAGAAGGATCAACATGTCCCAACTCAAGCCCCTCTGTAGTTCGAGAAAAGATCGATTACATCTTGTTGAATCACTGGAGTTGGCACGTGTTTTGTATGATTTCCTTTGTTGATAAGCCACCCCCACTGCTAGATAATTGATAAACCAACGATTGTTATTTCCGTTGTGAGGATTCCTTCCACTTTTACACAATCCCTTGACCTGTGTGCGCGATGCCCTCCTTGTCTCCAAATGTTTTATTCAGAGTTTAGCACATAGGTACCCTACCTATGGTTTAACTACCTTAAATTTATGAGTGTAAGCGATGGGTATGGGTGTTTTAGTTCGCTTCTCTGCGATGGGGATGTGCATACTGGGAGTGTTCTTAACTTATTGAGAAAATATGAGTTTAATGGTAGATGCTAGCTTTAAAGTTCACAACTTTGTGTTGGGCCTTCTTACAGAAGTACCTATGGCGTTACTCATGAAATTCTAGAATGAATTCGCCTGAGAGTCTCCCCTGATTTTAATGGTTGCAAAATTTGTATTAGTTATGATTTCAATGGATCGTGATTTTTTTTTATGGTGGTGATTTTTATTGGTTGCAAATTTTTTTTATTAGTTGCGGTTTCAATGGATCACGATTTTCTTTTATGGTAGTGATGTTTAATGCTTGCAAAATATTTTATTAGTTATGATTTCAATCGATCGTGAACTTCTTTTATGGTGGTGATTTTTAATGGTTGCGCAATTTTTATTAGTTACGATTTCAATGGATTGAGATTTTCTTTTATGCTGGTGAATTTTAGTGGTTGCAAAATTTCTAATAGTTATGATTTCAAGGGTTGCAATTTTATTTTATGGAGGTTCCCTTCCTGGTGTTTAAATCTTTCATTGTAGTTGCACAAGAAATTTGGGTTGCATACCTATGAGTAAGATAATTGAAAGGTGATTTCCTAAATTTTCTCCCTGACTCAACAATTTTGGGGTTACCTGTGTGAGGGAGACTGGGCGTTTGTTTTTATTGTCTTTACTTAGCGAAATTTTGATTTCCCCTCCCTTAGCTATTTAATTTTAGATATTTTTCATTTTTCCCCTCGTGGAGTATGCCCTCATCCGTAGTTTACTCTCCAGTAATTTTGTCATGCGTGGATTTTCATTGATAAGTGTATCTCCGACATTAAATTGCATTGGGGAAAAATCCATGGAGTGTTCTCTTCATCCAGAATGGGCATTCTTCCTCTCTGCTAGCAAGTTTGGACACCTGCAACTTATTAAATAGCTGTCAACTTTTAGTATCATGTTTTTTCCTTAATGATGACAACATCTACAGATTGACAGCGGTCCCTTGTATTGGTATAAATTCCTTCCAAGTCCATGTAGGAACCAAGCATGGTTGCTAGAACTCCTGCAGCTTCAACGAGTATTATGTTTTGAGGTCAAACAATGTTGTTATTATGGAATTTGCCACCTCTCATCATACAGTTTTAATGCAGATAGTTTTTGTTGGTTTTATATTTTATAATTGCATAGTTATGCTTGTTTTATAGACTAAATTCTAATAATGGATTAGATTAAAAGTTTGTGATCGGGATTATTTTCGACATGAAATGAGAGCGGAGATATAATAAATAAATGCACAAAGATATCGCGTATATCCAATAATATAACAAAAATGTATCGGATATGCAACCATAAACACAGAGATATAGTAATACATGATTTCTATTAATGAAATAAATGTAAAGAGAGTGTAAAAATATAGAGTGAAAGGATCGCTAGAATGGTGGTAGCTTATCTCTAAGAAGAGATGTGACAGCTACTCACATTCGCAGGAAGATGATTAATGAGGCTCTGAAGGTATTTTTACAATAAACAGGAATTCAAAAAACCCTAGACATGCAAAAACCTTACCCTAGGAGATAAAGTACCAAAATTCATGTGGGCCCTGTTTGGGTAAGTTAGTACATCAACTTCCCAGGGTCGTAACTTTTGCATATGATCTTTGTTTTAGGCGTATGATATCTAGTTGGAAAGGTATCGTCAAGGAGATTCATTTTTGGGTCTCAATCATGCCTTCGAATATCATTGAGAAACTCTATTTCAAAAAACCTTCATTTGGGCCCTCAAAATGGCCCAAAAAGTTAAAAACTGCTAAAAATAGTAAATTGCCAAAATTGCCAGAAAACCATTTTGAGCTAGTCAAAAAAGGTGGTTGGCCACCGATATCCAACTGGATCATTCCTCCTTCCTTAGGAAGAAATGGTCTCAATTGCGTTGCGTTCTCGGGGGAGAGAGAAAAATGTTTGTTGAATCTGCATCTTGGTGTGTTGCTTGCCTTGTTGGAGACGTCGCGCTTCTGAGTTTGTGGAAGTCTGTCATGAACCTGTTGGGGTTGAGGCTATTCAATAGGTTGGGCTACATGAGAGGATGGTGTGCAGAAGGAATCTTTGCGCTTTGTTGCAACCTTATCGACCTGCTTCTGATGTATAGAAGGTACTTGGGGTGAGGTTGTAGTGGTTGCAGTGTCCTTTTGTTCCCCTTTTGAACAGATTGTGAAGAAGCTAAATTTTGTAGTATGAGATACTACCTTCTGAAATTTTTTAGGTGGAAAATTAGTTGGAACTACCTCTGGTATTTTGTAGATATTACCCCCCAGAGAAACAATGACACTACAGGGTCAAGACTCATAAACAACATGACGCTTCCACATATATGGTTGGCCCAAGAGAACATCATAGACATATAGTGGGGAGACATCACATAATACCTCATCCCTGAAGGTTTGGATGTCGTATGACAATCGACATTGTTGGCTGACATGAAGATATCATCCTTAGCGAAGCCACTCGATGTTATATGGCTGCGGGTGTGGTGTTGTCGACAATCCCAATTGTTTGATGACCTATGTTGAGATGAGGTTCTTCTGGCTTCCGCTATCAATAATAAAATGCAGCGGAGTCCTTTTCTCTCACATCTGTGAATGAAAAAGGTGCTCCCCCTCTTCAGGATCTGTTGGTTCTTCTATTTGAATTGTTGCAGTCGCGACAATAATGGTGGAGTCTGTGTCAATGATCTGTCATTTACCAGTATTTTCAGAATCAGATTCTGAACCATGGATTGGCTTCTTGTATTTGGTCTCGACCAATAATGAATTTTTTGAGAGAAATCCATCGGTGTTCTGCCAGGGGATTTTGTGGAAATCACATCATTTTCCGGTGTCCTTCTTTATCTTCCCGTGACCCTTCTTTTCCTATTGCTTGGAATGGTTTTTGAGAGACTGTTTGTTAGGGTCATCTTTGTCATACTTTGGTTGTTAGTGATTTTCATAACTAAACTCTCGTTTGTTTTGGTGCTTAAATTTTTGCTCAATTTTAACAGCATATCCATAAGCAGCACCTACTAATGAGATGTCCAAAAAATGTATTTCGGTTTGGATGTATCTGTGTAGAGCCCCATGGTATTTCAAAACCAAATGTCATTCAGAGTCTTTGATACCCAAATTGGTGCACAAGGTATGGAAGGTATTGGTGAACTCCAAAACTGCTTGGCTCCTCTCTTGTCACAGTGTGTTCCATCTCATGTACTGGTCCTCATAGTTTCCAATAGGGTAATATTGTTCTTTTACCACATCCACACAATAATCCCAAGTGGGCTCGACCCCATAGATTCTAGACTCCTCCATGGAAATTTTCTCCCAGTAAGTTTCCCACCAATGTTTGACACGAGGGAGAGATTTAAGAAGTGCGAAGGTGATATTTTCTCTATCAGACAAATTGTGAATAGAGAAATACCCTTCTAGCAGATTTAACCATTTTTCTAGGGCCTCTGCATCTATCTTTCCTTCAAATACAAGAATATCAAAATTAACTTGTACCTTGAAAGGAGATGTTCTTCCAAAGTGGTAACTTGATGAGGATGTGCCTGTTTCTATCGACAAGAATTCAAGGATGTGGGAAAAATTCTCCACCATTTCGTCCCTCTGTCACGTGAGAGCTTGCTCAAGAAACAGACTGATAGGATTGTCTGCTCTGTCATTTTTCTTTTTTTCTGCCACTAAGGTTTTCTTGGGTGCGCGGGAGCGATTGTCCTCAAGAGAGACAAGCTTGAGACCCAACTTGCTATACTCATATCTTGTCGGGGACATGCACTAAAAAATGATCAAGAGCAACCTGCTCTGATACCACTGATCCATACTATTTTCGGCACAAAATTAGAGTAGAGATATAATAAAAAAATGCATAGATATATCATGTATATCCAATAATATAACAGAAATGTATCATAGATGCAACCATAAACACAAAGAAACAATAATACATGATTTATATTAATGAAATAAATGTACAAAGACTATAAAAATACAGAGTGAAAGACTCGCTAGAATGGTGACATCTTATCTCTGAGAAGAGATGTGACGGCTACTCGCATTCGAAAGAAGATGATTACAATGAGGCCCTGAAGGCCTTTTTACAATAAACAGGAATGCCAAAAACCCTAGACATCCAAAAACCTAACCCTAGGATATGAAGCGCCAAAAGTCATGTGGGCCCCGTTTGGGTAAGTTAGTACATCAACTTCTTGGGGTTGTAACTTTTGCATACGATCTCTGTTTTACGCGTATGATAGCTCATTGGAAAGGTATAGTCGAAAAGATTCATTTTGGGGGCTCAATCATGCCTTTGAATATCATTGAGAACCTCGATCTCAAAAAACCTTAATTTGGGCCCTCAAAATTACCCTGGAAGTTAAAAACTACTAAAAATTGTAAATTGCCAAAATTGTCAGAAAACTGTTTTGAGCCAGTCGAAAAAGGAGGGTGGCTACTGATATCCACCTAGATCAGTTTGTGACTATTATTGTGTTGGGAATTGTAATTTAGGATGTGATTATTATTTTTTTGGGCATGGTAATTTAGGTTGTGATTATTGTTGTATTGGGCATTACAATCTAGAGTTTGGAACCCTCATTATTGAGAGTGATTATTATTATCATTGTGTGTTTTTAGGAGGTTGTTATTTCTTAGTTGGATGAGAGAATTATCCACCAAAATTGTTCCTAATTTGAGTGTAAATGGTTGAAAGATTGAGAAAATTCTCAAAATTGTTAGTGTGCTAAGATAATGTTCTTATCTTAAAGGAAAGTTCGATGTTTTTATTCGTGGACTAGTATACCAATTTAATACATCACTCAACATAGTCCTTGGTTGTGGAATCCATGTCTATTGTCCCATTTATCTACATGATATAAACCCCTATCCTTCACAAGAAGGGTTTGTGATCATGGCATTTCAAATATTTTTCAATTCTTTATAATATGAATGATTTTATAGACATTGGACCTCTTGCGCCTTGTAAATTTGTTGATGTCTT
>SNQJ01S0015585.1:6313-22663 GCA_010110895.2 Picea sitchensis | reverse complement strand
TAAAGAAAAAAAACAATTGTTAAATTTTTTAAATAAGTCAAAAGTGTTTAAAAAAAATAAAAGAAATGAAGTTTAATTAAATAAAATAAACTACCTCTATGTGTTTAATAATTATAGGAAATAATTTAAACTTTAAAAAAATATTTGTTTATTTATAAGTTTTTTTAGGTAGATTAATTTTTTTTAGATTAGTTTTCAATATTTTTTAGTATTATAGAAAATAGTAAAAAAATATAACCTGTTTGTTCATATAAGTTACACATTTATATTTCTAATATAATATAGGATATATTTATTTAAGTTTTCTAAATATGTGATACACATATAGCCCAAGAATTTGAAATGTGTGATGCTTTTGTGATGTTAATGTTAAAACCTAATTATAACAATGTTTTTCTTTTTGATAATGTACAAAAATAAGTAGACATATGGTAATGGTTGGCGATGTAAAATGAAGAGAAATTGTGAAAAATGTTCAAGCATTGTTACTTAATATCCAAAATCAAGTTTAACAAATGTAATAATCATCATTTGATAGATTATCAAGTTAATCACATGTCAAGTTTGAAGAAAAATGTCACTTAAATGTATATCTTCGATTTATAAATATTTATAAATATTCCAATAGTCATCAAATCATAACATATGTTCAAGTTATTGTTACTATGGTGCATCTATAAACAACTATGAAACTATGTTTCTTATATTTAGTGATCAAACAAAAAAATAAAATAAACAATACATATTCTTGAATCCATGGTGGAATAAAAACATAGCTACAACAACATCTAAAAGATGAAAAACTATGAAGATGATATTAACTTTGGAAAAAACTATTTTTTGTAAAAACTTCAAAGATGAACAACTACTTTATTCTTTTTAAGGATCATAAAGGTGGATTTTCGATTGCGTAGCAGGCTCCAATATGAAGGTTGAGTTAGTTGGAGTGTGGGCAACTTTCATTTTGGAAAAACTCTTGGATATACATCATCTTCATATGTTGTGGGACTCCAAGGTTGTTATCGAGTGGCTGCAATGAAAGGGAAATCTACTCGCCAACAAAATCGAAGGTTCAAAACGCAAAGTTCAGAACTTGGAGAAAAATTTCCAAGGTGCCTTTTTTCAACACATATACAGAGAATCAAATGAAGAGGCTGATATATTGTCTAAAAGGGCTCTTGAATCGCCTAAAGGGAGATTGATATATTTCACTTGGGACGGTGAAAGGGAAGGGCCTCCAAATTTAAAAAAAAAAATCCAAAATTTTGAGGACTGTTCCATTGCTAGAAATGACTGTTTTTTTTTTTCTTTTATTTCTTCTTTGAGACCTTATGCCTTGGTTATGGAGGCATCTTTTATTTCCCGTTTAGCCCTGAGCTTCTCTTCAGTTTGAGAATCTATGTTTCATGTATTATATTGATGGGATAGAGATTCCAACATGTGAGGGCAGGTCCAAAGGATCGATCTATCTTGTATATTTTGCGTTTTCGATGTAAAAATATTATTTCAATATATTTTGAGCTATTTTTCTTCTGAAAACAAAAAGGATCATAAACTATTATGAAAAATACAAACTTAATGAGGTTCATGGTGGAGATATTATATACTATGGTATACTACAATCACTTATAGATTTCCCTTTAGCTCTGTCTAATAATATTTTATATAGTTTCTCCTTTATGTTGTTTCTCTACTATGAAATTATGAAATAAGTAGAAAAGAGTTGAATTCGTTCTCTCTTTTCCACTAGGGTTTAGCACCATTCGATACTCTAAAGTTATGGGTTTTAAAATATCATGATATTTCTACAGGTTTCTAATGAATTTTATTCCTTAATAAATTCATATGTGAACCATAATGAGATAGAATAGTTTTTGCATGTACTTCCCAGAAATAATGTTAAAATACTAAAACATAACATTATCATTTCAATAATATCTTAGGAAAACAACCCACTCTAGGAAATCTCTTAACTTATAAAGAATAATGCAGAGTTACATAAGATATCTCCTTAAGATCAAAGATCTCAATTTTTTACGTTTAAAACACCAAACCATAATATTTTTCATTTTAGTTTGCAAATGCTTTTGGACACGAATATATCAATTGGGGAAAATATCGAGATACTTGATGGTTCATTGCCTGAGTGACTCGGAAATGAGGATGATTCGAAACAATCCAACATTTCTATTGGAAGACTCTATAATACCATATGATTTTCAAAATATAATTTAAAAGTATCTTCTAAATTCCAAAATCTTTTTTATTCATTTTAAAACATTAATATCACAATTTAAAAATGGTCCAATTAAAATAATTTTCATTAAAAGAAAAAAGAAAAGAATAAAAATATTTACATTTAAAATATTTCAACTATTATTGATAACCTAAAGACATAGAAATTATGAAGATAAAGTATAAAATTATGAAAATAAAGTATAGTTCATTTTCTTTTAAAATGTTAAATTAAATTAAAATCAATGAAAAAAACTCTTAAAATTTAAAAGTAAATAACAATATCAATTTGTTAATCATAACAAAAATATTAGAATTTTTTAATCGTAAAAGAAAATAATGCTAGCAATTTAAGCTAACTACAACGTCACAATAACCAAATCAAACTAATCTAAATGCCTGCCTACGTCACAATACCAAAGCAAGCTAAGCTGGATGCCTACATCACAATGCGTAGGACGATTCATGGAAAATTCGTGGTAGGTGTAAAGTCCCACTCAATCAGAAATAAAGGTTAGTCCATCATGAAATACGAGGATGGTTCATTGTTCTTCATCCTTATCCTCTTAGTCATTCATAAACATTCATGTATAAAAGTATATCCATAACATAGACATGCACCTCTTTTAATAGAATGTAAGGCATGATATAAGTGATATGTAATGATTCCATAAAATAATATCTCCATAACATAGACATGCACCTCGTTTAATAGAATATATCGAATGTAAGGCATGATGTAGGTGATATGTAATGATTCCAAAAAATAATCCTTTACTCGAAATGACACTAACCTTGTTTTTAGGAGGAATTGAAAAGGAGGAAACCCATGCTAGCATACTATGCTTAACATGATATCAAAACATAAGTCACTTAATCAAGATGAATTGAAAAGGAGGAAACCCATACATAGCAACTCATGATCATAAAAATCAACATTTGGATGCACATCTAAAGGCATCAAAGTTGACTATAGATAGAGGTGTGGTTTTCTCATCTACAGAGATTTCACACAAGCCATTAATATTTTCCAAATCTACCGATTTATCAAGAGGAGGAAAGCGATTGAAATATATAAAAAGGTCCCTCTGTGCCCACCTAAAATGAGATGATTTCGCGTTGATTAAAATGTCATCATGTAAATGTTAATGCGCAACAAACAAATACTAAAATGTCTGTGGCTAAAGAAAACGATTATCATACTCATGAACATTCTAATAATGGACGACAAAATCACTAGGAAAATAATCTTTCATCAAACCACATAAACCAATCAATGATCAAGCCATGAATGAAATGAATTTATCTTCAACCCAAAACCATCAATGAACAGTTTCATTCATGTTAATTAATTTATTTATTGAATTAAATTTTGGACAGTTTCATTCATGTTAATTAATTAATTTATTGAATTAAATTTTGAATCTCGTAACAGTGTGCACCCAAAACAATTAATCCATTGAGGAGAATATTGAAGCCATAAGTTTTATGAGGTTGGTCCAATGGTGTAAATTAGAAGGGAACATGGATAATTCATGTGTAATGGGAGGTATTCTAAACATTTATAATGTTTATGATGTACTTTCCAATTTGGTGAAGGTATTTGGAATATAGTTGTTGCTAGATAGTGGGAATATTTGGGATTAAATATTAAATCACAAAAAAATCTCAAGATATTGGTTCTTTTGGAAACATCCGCAAGCAGGCGAAGTCTCACCCGAGGTACCTATGGGGACTCGAGGAACTCACTTTGTGTAATCATGTGGGAATATGGGATATTCATCCTTAATATTTACTTAACATTCAATTCATATATTTTCCACACAAAACCATTAGAGTACCATAACATCTCACATAATCATCCTACTTAACCATTCAACATATGCGCGAAACCATCAGATACATATTCATACGAATCATTAATCATTCATTCTAAGTGCGGATTGAATAGAAAGAAAAACACATCATAACAACATACACATCAGAAAACAAGTATTTAACGTGGTTCATCCCAAGCTGGGCTATGTCCACTACGATTGACTCCTCATATTATTCATTCATAGTCTTCCTTACAATGGTTTCACACTTCCCTCATACAATGATCTTCGGTAAAAACCCAAAACCTGCCCAAGCCATTATATGTTCCAATGCACACATACCTCTAAACTAATATTCAACTTAGCTCATACTCATTAACTCAACAAAACTACAATACTGAAGTTGCGAGCTAATCGCCTACTCATCCACTCATGCCCTCATGCTATCTCTTTCTACGCAAAACCAATCATATATTTATACATATACATTATGGCTTAACCCATTACAATGTGGAGAAAATGTTCCAAAACTCGTGGGCCACTAGAAAGGGCATCCCCCTTCCTTGGCCAAATAGTAAAAACTTCTATTGTAATTTGATCTTTCCAATCTGGGAAGCAAGGCGTTCTAAAAGAATGTACTATGTTAATTGTTGATCTTTGTTAGAATCAATCAATCCCTTATTTGTAACAAACCATTCATCGGTCTAAGTAAACAATGTCAATGTCTAAAATAATGAGTAGTCAGTTTGTGTCAGTAATTGTTGCGATAAAGTTTTCTTGGCAATCTGAATGTGCAGAGAAACAAAGAAAAATAAAAGAGGCAATTACCGTTGTATAAGTCTCATTCATTGATTAAAAGGAGACATTTTCCTCTAATTGGATTGATGAAATGTTGATGCATATCGTCTCTTTCTATTCTATGTGTAAAATTGTTTTATGTTTGTGAGTAATTGTTGAGAGAGTGTGCACCAAAGGAACTGGTTTGCATCTCTATTCTGCTAAGTGTTAGAGAGGGTGTGGGAATTGTGTGTGTAGATCGTACACCTTAAGGTAACTAATGCACCCTATACCTGCTGGTAGCGTTAATGTGATTTTGGGCATCAGTATAGAGGAGGACGAGTTGGGGAATGTTATGAACGTATCTCCCTCTGCTCAGAATGACAAACATTGAAGGCATATCTCTCTAAAATGTTGTTGCGCCCTCCATATAAAAAGAGACTCATCCTTGATGATCACGCCCTCTCACTCAGATAAATTAGTATCAGAGCCTGTTCTATCCTTGGGGAGAATTTTCTGCACACAAAGGAGGACAGACCAAAACTTCATCCACCAGATTCAAAAGGAAGATTTTATGTTTTGGGGGTCTTCCACTCTCTCCTCACACTCTTGCTAAGAGCGTCACAATCACCCTTCTTAGGGTCCTCTCTGCCTTTGTATTGATGCATCGTTGCATCGTTCTCAGGGTTCCTATCATACCCTCTTCGAGGTATATTCAGTACATTCCATCCATGTTGCCTTGATGATATCCCTCTAGTGAGGACTCCAACGCAACCAAATCAACTCCAGTTGAAGAATTGGAGTTGGATTTTCAAGAACTAATTCAAATCCAACAAAGACGGCCTCCAACGACCATGGAATTGGACACCCATTTTCAATTACCCAATTTCGTCGGCCAAATGAATGGAGAGACTGTTGATTCCTGGATCCATAGCCTATCCACTTACTTCAAGAATTCACTCGAGATGGAAGAAGCCACCAAATTACAGATAACCAACCTTCAACTTAAATGAATCGAAAAAACCTTGTGTGACAGAAAATTAGAAAGATCATAATTGATCGTAGAGCTAGGTACCCCGCCCTCTCCCATAAATCTATGGATTCTTGGGATGCATTCTTTCACACATGGAGGGAACTCTTCTACCCTCAAAGCTATCTTTAGAATGTTATCGGAAAGTGGTTGCTACTCCACCCACTTGCCTCTCAGTCGGTTCAAGGATACCTTGATTTCTTTTGCAAGTTACAGATCAATCTCCATATCAGCGAGCGAGACAAGGTATTAATAATTAAGTTTAATTCTGGTCTCTTGTTACCCCTTTAGCGGGAGGTAGATCTTTTGGACAACTCTTCTCTAGAAAAGGATTTCTTACAAGATTTGACCGTAGAACATAAGGTAGTCCCTCCCATCAGATATCTTCCAAATAGAACCAAGGCTGACAACTCACCTCCTTCTCATTATCAACCTTATCCTTCTTCCTCTTCGACTACAAAAAATCTAGGTTGGTGTAATTTGGACAAGACCAAATCCCATAACTTTGTCGATTGTCGAGGTATTAAAAATATTCTCCCCCATCAGACCTTTTTTGCAGAGGTCACACTCACAGCATTTCACCAAAAAACAAAATTCATCTCTCTCACTAACCCCACAGAGACCAACCTATCCCTCATTCTCATGACTACACCAAAACCAGGTCACTCTAATGTTTCCCTATTCACTCGCAACTTCCAAATTAAAAATAAACCCGCCACTCTCATTTTGAACAATGGAAGTCAAAATAATCTGATATCACAGGAATTAGTAAAACATCTACAAGTCCCCACCACCCCACACTTGGATCCATATTAGCTTGGCTCAGTACAGAAGGAGGTCCTCACATTACTATTGCTCGGTGTTGCGTTGTCACTTTCTCCAATGGTCCTTTTTGTGACACTGTGATCTGTGTTGTCTCATCGTTAGATTGTGTTGATATCCTTCTCGATATTCCTTACCAAAAAGAATGATACGCGATGTTTCATGCCAAGACTCATCAGTACCACCTTAAACAGGTTAGGCACGCTTATGTACTTACTTCATCATCTATCACTTCAGCACTGTCACGAAATGGTACCACATTGACTCACCATGTTATCAATACCAACAATTTCTCTATGTGCTTGGCCTGCCATTTTCACCTGATAACCTCACTAATCCAACATATACCACAATATTCCCTCTCCTCCCATAATTTTCCAATGTCTCTCAGTATCCCTCAAGACTCCCACCTAGTCCAACCCTTGCTCCATCCATCGATCCCATTCATGACACATCATTACCCAATGCTCCATAATATTGACCGGTTACCCAAAACACTATCGAACGTCCTCTAGTAACCGTTTACAATTCCCTCACACAAGACAAAATTAAATATCATTATCCCTTACCCAAAATTGCCTCTCATTTTTCTATTGGAGAAATACGTAAACAAGGAGGTCACCCAGTGACTTACCACTCTGAGACCCTGTCCACACCCAAATTTTATTACCATAACTATGCCAAAGAATTCCACCTCATGATGCACTATTTGTATAAGTGGTGGCCTTAAAATAGGGCCATGCACTCTTCCACTGAATTCTTACCTTTCGAGGTCTGTCTTGGATTTAAATCTCTGGCATCCAGAAAGATCCCTCTCATTTTAACTACGTTGGGATCAACACATCAACACCGAGAAAAAATGGTTGACCATAGTGTCGTTCATAATTTATCATAGAAACACACTCCAGTCCCAGCTTCCTTGCAAGTAATACTATATCGTGCCAAGCAACATCATGTTTCATACCTGGTTGGTAAACAATGCCAAACTCTAGAGACAGGCCATGTGGATGACATTCAAGACAGTGTAACAAACTTTCCCTTAGTTGGTGGTAGAAGCATGGAACCTTCTGGATCTAAACATGGAGGAATTGGGCCACCAGGAAGGGCATCCCCCTTAGATGGCCAACTTGTATAAACTTATATTCTAATCTAATCTAACCAGTCCGGGAAGCAAGGATTTAAAAAGAGTGTACTATGTTAATTTTTTAACTTTTTCAGCGTGAGTCAGTTCTTTATTTGTAATAAAGCATTCTCGAGTCTAAGTAAACAATGGTGATGTCTAAAATAATGAGTTGTCAGTTTGTGCCAGTAGTTGTTGTGGGAAATTTTTGAAGTGCTAGTCTTAAATCGCAAATAAACAAAGAAAAACAAAAGAAGAAATTACCATTGTATGAAGTCTCCTTGATTGATTAGACGGAGACATCATCCTCTAATTCGATTGATAAAGCTTTTTTGAATATCATCTATTTATTTTCTATGTGTAAAATCATTTTTTGTGTGTGAGGAATTGTTGAGAGAGTGCACACCAACGAAACTAGTGCGCATCTATATTCTCCTAACTGTTAGAGAGGGCGTGGGAATTTTGTGTGCAGATCATGCACCTTAAGATAACTAATGTTCCCTCTTCCTTCCAGTAGTCTTAATGTGAGTTTGGGAATAAGTGTAGAGTAGGAAGATGTCTCTCTCTAAAATTATGTTGTGTCCTCCATCTAAATAGTGACTCATCCTTGTTGAGCGTTCCCTCTCACTCAGATCAACTCCTAAATAAGTTTTGTCTTCAGCGTGATGGCTCCTCAAAATGCACTAATTGTCTTATCCATGCAGTTCTTCTTTGTTGTCTTGTCACATGATCTACTCCTGTGTGATTCCCAAAACTTACTCAAAATGGCCTGCTCCAATAGGCCCCCAACATTAATTTGTGTCTTGTCCCAAACCACTTTAGGCTTGTTTCCATATGATCAAGAAATTCTAAATTGTTTCTTTAAAAGTCTCAACCTTTTTTTTTAATTGTTTTTCTTGCTGCAAAATGTTATCTCCTAGATTTTTTGTAATATGTATCTTCAACTTCTCTTGATTCTCTTTTGTTTCCTTCCTTGTGACGCCTTCCACAGGTAGAAGTTCTTATGTTATTCTAAACGATTCCTCATGTAGTGATTATATCTTTTGTGCATGATCTTGCATCTGCGCCCTCATTTGTTTTTTCTCTTAGTAGCATTTTCAGTTTTCTTCCATTGTGTTCATCATATCTTCTAGTGGCAATGTGGTCATTACTTCCTTAATTTTTTTCTCCTTATCCTGAACCGTTATTAACTTCTACCCAAGTTCCTCCAGTTGTGTATCTTATGTCAACTGTTTCCAAACTCTAGTTCTTTCTACATAACTTTTTGCACATTCCGCTTCTAGATTCATGATATTCTCTACAATTTTGGACCCCATCTTCTCACTTGGTTCCCTTTCCTCTGGTGGGGTAATCGATGTTTGGCATTCGTCTAAATCAATAATATTTGTTTAGAATCCCTGAATGGCTTTTCCGATATTTGTCATTTTTACTTCTAAGGGGGTTTCTTCTTCTACAAAGACTTCTGGAATGTGAGTATATACCCTATGTACCACTTGTTGCAATCTCTTTTTCCTATGCATGGCCTCATCTTTCTCCATCCTCAGTTGATCACATTTTTCTCGTAACAAATCCTTATTTTCAATGGCAGTTTTTAACTCCATTGATGTTGACCCTTTAGGAACTTGAATTTCCTCCATCATGCTCGTTTGCAACCCATATAACACTTCTACAGGAAGTTGGGATAACACTAAGTCAATATGAAATATTTCCTTTTCTTTCTTTATAAACTCTGTCATAGGGAACTTTAAAGATTCTGTTGCTATTTTCATTACCCCTTGCTATCCTTATGCCACAAATGTCATTGGTTGAATACTTTTCATCTATTCTTGTTCTCCCATGTTGAAATATGTGAGTCTTGTTGTTTCCAAAAGTTGTTGCAGTGCATAAATTTTCTCTTTCACATCAAAATGTCTTTCTTCGTGGTTATTTTCCGCATGCCCAAAATATTCATCAATAGATTCCTTTACCTAATCTACAATCTTCTCTAAGTCATCCTATGAAAGGGACTATGTTTCCACTTACTTAAATTCTTTCCTCTTCTTTATTTTTGGTACCTATCTATCTATCTAATGTTCCGTTCACTTCTTCTCCATTCGGGATACTGTCTTATGTGTTGGTCATGCGTTATTTGCTTCCTTTCTGTCTTCTTCTTCATCATCTCCTATCTCTTTTGTTTCTAGTTGTTGCATCTCAAGATGTTTTGTTTAAGTTGGGGGGATGTTCCATTCAACATACCATTCTTCCATAATGTCTCCCATATATTCATCAGTGACCCTGTATCGTGTGTGAATCCATTCGTGACTTGGGTCCTTCTTTTCTTGGATGTACATGTGATGGAACCTTACCTTAAATCGTGCAATTGACTTGTATCAGTGTACCACTTGTGGTAAAATCTGTGGTGTTATCTAAATTATCTCGTGAATGGAATCCTTATATATATAGAAAGCTATATTGGTATCCTATTATCTGGCCTTGTGTGCAATATGCCACAAGTTGGTGTATATTGCTACCAAACATGGCTTATTAGTTGCTGAAAAAATTGTGGTTATTTTGGCTCCCTCCAAGCCACTAATGATATTAGTATCAATAACCATACGTAATGAAACTCCATACCTATGTCTTGAGCTTCCTCGTGGTCTATCTAGAACTGGTTATTATCAACCAGTTCTAGATAAACCACATAAACCAATCAATGATCAAGCCATGAATGAAATGAATTTATCTTCAAACCAAAACCATCAATGGACAGTTTCATTCATGTTAATTAATTAATTTATTGAATTAAATTTTGAATCTTGTAACAGTGTGTGCACCCAAATCAATTAATCCATTGAGGAGAATATTGAAGCCATAAGCTCTATGAGGTTGGTCCAATGGTGTAAATTATAAGGGAACACAGATAATTCATGTGTAATGGGAGGTATTCTAAAAATTTATAATTTTTATTATGTACTTTCCACTTTGGTGAAGGTATTTGGAATATAGTTGTTGCTGGATAGTGGGAAGATTTGGGATTAAATATTAAATCACAAACAAATCCAAAGATACTGGTTTTTTTGGAAACATCCGCAAGTAGGCGAAGTCTCCCCCGAGGTATCTATAGGGACTGCAGGAACTCGGTTTGTGTAATCATTTGGGAATATGGGATATTCTTTCTAAATATTTACTTAACATTCAATTCATATATTTTCCACGCAAAACCATTAGTGTACCATAACATCTCACATAATCATCCTACTTAACCATTCAACATATGCACGAAACCATTAGATACATATTCATACGAATCATTAATCATACATTCTAAGTGAGGAATGAACATAAAGAAAAACACACCATAACAACATACATATCAGAAAACAAGGATTTAACATGGTTCATCCCAAGCTGGGCTACTCCCACTACAACTGACTTCTCATATTATTCATTCATAGTCTTCCTTACAATGGTTGCACACTGCGCTCATACAATGATCTTCGGTAAAAACCCAAAACCTCCCCAAGCCATTATATGTTCCAATGCACACATACCTCTAAACTATTATTCAACTTAGCTCATACTCATCAAATCAACAAAACTACAATACTGAAGTTACGAGCTAATCGCCTACTCATCCACTCATGCCCTCATGCTATCTCTTTCTACGCAAAACCAATCATATATTTATACACATACACTATGGCCTAACCCGTTACAATGTGGACAAAATGTTCCAAAACTCGTGGGCCATTAGGAAGGGAATCCCCCTTCCTTGGCCAGCTAGTAGAAACTTCTGTTGTAATTTGATCTTTCCAATCTGGATAGCAAGGCCTTCTAAAAAAATGTACTATGTTAATTTCTTATCTTTGTTAGAATCAATCAGTCCGTTATTTGTAACAAACCATTCATTGGTCTAAGTAAACAATGTCGATGTCTAAAATAATGAGTAGTCAGTTTGTGTCATTAATTGTTGCAATAAATTTTTCTTGGCAGTCTGAATGCGCAGAGAAACAAAGAAAAATAAAAGAGGCAATTACGGTTTTATGAAGTATCGTTCATTGATTAAAAGGAGACATTTTCCTCTAATTGGATTGATGCAGTTTTGATGAATATCGTCTCTTTCTATTCTATGTGTAAAATTGTTTTATGTTTGTGAGTAATTGTTGAGAGAGCGTGCACCAAAGGAACTGGTGTGCATCTCTATTCTGGTAAGTGTTAGAGAGGGTGTGGGAATTTTGTGTGCATACCATGCACCTTAAGGTAACTAATTCACCCTATACCTGCTGGTAGCGTTAATGTGATTTTGGGCATCAGTATAGAGGAAGACGAGTTGGGGAATGTTATGCACATCTCTCCCTCTACTCAGAATGACAAACATTGAAGGCATATCTCTCTAAAATGTTGTTGCACCCTCCCTCTAAAAAGAGACTCGTCCTTGTTGATCATGCCCTCTCACTCAGATAGAATGGTATCAGAGTGTGTTCTATCCTTGGGGGGGAATTTTCAGCACACAAAGGAGGACAGACAAAAACTTCATCCACCAGATTCAAAAGGAAGATTTTAGTTTTTAGGGGTCTTCCACTCTCTCCTCACACTATTTCTAAGAGCGTCACAATCACCCTTCTTAGGGTCCTCTCAACCTTTGTATTGATGCATTGTTGCATAATTCTCAGGGTTTCTATCACACCCTCCTTGGGGTCTATTCAGTACATTCCATCCATGCCTCCTTGACGAGAGGCCTCCAGTGAGGACTCCAGCGCAACCACATCAACTCCAGTTGAAGAATTGGAGTTGGATTTCCAAGAACTGATTCGAATCCAACAAATATGGCCTCCAATGACCATGAAATTGGACACGCATTTTCAATTACCCAATTTCGTCGTCCAAATGAATGGAGAGACTGTTGATTCCTAGATCCGTAGCCTATCCACTTACTTCAAGAATTCACCCGAGATGGAAGAGGCTACCAAATTGCAGATAGCCAACCTTAAACTCAAAGGAATCAAAAAAACATGGTGTGACACACAATTAGAAATATCTGAATTGATCGTAGAGCTAGGTATCCCGCCCTCTTCGAAAAATGTATTGATTCTTCAGATGCATTGTTTCATGCATTGAGGGAACTCTTCTACCCTCAAGGCTATCTTTAGAATTTTATCGGAAAGTTGTTGCAACTCCACCAACTTTCCACTCAGTCAGTTCAAGGATACATTTATTTCTTCTGCAAGTTATGCATCGAGCTCCATATTAGCGAGTGAGACAAGCTATTAATAATTAACATTAATTCTAGTCTCTTGATACCCCTTAAACAGGAGGTAGATCTTTTGGATAACTCTTCTCTAGAAAAGGATTTCTTACAAGATTTGACCATAGAATGTAAGGTAGTCCCTCCCATCGGATATATTTAAAATAGAACCAAGGATAACAACTCACCTCCTTCTCATTCTCAACCTTATCCTTCTTCCTCGTCGACTACAAAAAATCTAGTTTGGTGTAATTTTGACAAGACCAAATCCCATAACTTTGTCGACTGTTGAGGCATTAAAAATATTCTCCCCCATCAGACCTTTTTTGCAGAAGTCACACAGACTGAGTTTCACCAACAAACAAAATTCATATCTCTCACTAACCCCACATAGGCCAAACTATCCCTCATTCTCATGACTACACCAAAACCATGTCGCTCTAATGTTCCCCTATTCACTCACAACTGCCAAATTAAAAATGAACTTGCCACTCTCATTCTAAACAATGGCAGTCAAAATAATTTGATATCACAAGAATTAGTACAACATCTGCAAGTCCCCAACACCCCACACTTGTATCCATATCATCTTGGCTCGGTACAGAAGGAGGTCCTCACATTACTATTGCTCGGTGTTGCATCGCCACTTTCTCCAATGATCCTTTTCATGACATTGTGATCTGCGATGTCTCACTGTTAGATTGTCTTGATATCCTTCTCAATATTCCTTAACAAAAAGAACGATAAGTAATGTTTCATGCCAAGACTCATCAGTACCACCTTAAACAGGTTAGGCGCACCTATGTACTTACTTCATCATCTATCACTTCACCACTATCGTGAAATGATACCACATCGACTCACCATGTTATCAACACCAACAATTTCTCTATGTGTTTGGTCTCCCATTTTCACCAGATAACCCCAATAATCCAACATCTACCACAATACTCCCTCTCCTCCCATAATTTTCCAATGTCTCTTAGTATCCCTCAAGACTCCCACCCAGTCCAACCCTTGCTCCATCCATCGATAGCATTCATGATACATCATTACCCAATGCTCCATAATATTGATTGGTTACCCAAAACACTATAGAACGTCCTCTAGTAATTGTTTACAATGCCCTCACACAAGCCAAAATTAAATATCGTTATCCCTTACCCGAAATTGCCTCTCATTTTTCTATTGGAGCAATATGTAAACAAGGAGGTCACCCGGTGACTTACCACTCTGAGACCCTATCCACACCCAAATTTTATTACCGCAACTATTCCAAAGAATTACACCTCATGATGCATGATTTGTAGAAGTGGTGGCCTTACAACAGGGCCACACACTCTTCCACCGACTTCTTACCTTTCGTGGTCTGTCTTGGATTTAAGTCTCTAGCACCCAGAAAGATCCCTCTCATTTTAACTACATTTGGATCAACACATCAACACCGAGAGAAAAAGGATAACCATAGTGTCATTCATAATTTATCACATAAACACACTCCAGTCGCAGCTTCCTTGCAAGTAATACCAGATCGTGCCAAGCAACATCATGTTTCATACCTGGTTGGTAAACAATGCCAAACTCCAGAGACAGTCCAAGTGGATGACATTCGAGACAGTGCAACAAACATTCCCTTAGTTGGTGGTAGAAGCATGGAACCTTCTGGATCTAAACATGGAGGAATTGGGCAACCAAGAAGGTCGTCCCCCTTCCTTGGCCAACTAGTAGAAACTTCTATTTTAATATGATCTAACCAGTCTGGGAAGCAAGGATTTTAAAAGAATGTACTATGTTAATTTTTTATCTTTTTAGCATGAGTCAGTTCCTTATTTGTAATAAAGCATTCTCGAGTCTAAGTAAACAATGGTGATGTCTAAAATAATGAGTTGTCAGTTTGAGTCAGTAATTGTTGTGAGAAATTTCTCAAGTACCAGTCTGAATTCACAGATAAACAAATAAAAACAAAAGTGGAAATTACCATTGTATGAAGTCTCCTTGATTGATTAGAAGGAGACATCATCCTCTAATTGGTTCATGAATTTTTGTTGAATATCATCTCTTTCTTTTCTATGTGTAAAATCATTTTCTGTGTGTGAGGAATTGTTGAGAGAGTGTGCACCAAAGGAACTAGTGTGCATCTATATTCTCCTAAGTGTTAGAGAGGGTGTGGGAATTTTGTGTGCATATCATGCACCTTAAGATAACTAATGTTCCCTCTTACTTCCGGTAGTATTAATGTGAGTTTGGGAATAAGTGTAGAGAAAGAAGATGTCTCTCTCTAAAATTATGTTGCACCCTCCATCTAAAAAGTGACTCATCCTTGTTGAGTGTTCCCTCTCACTTAGATCAACTCCTAACTAAGTTTTTTCTTCTGCGTGATGGCTCCTCAAAATGCGTTAATTGTCTTATCCATGCAGTTCTTCTTTGTTGTCTTGTCACACGATCTACTCCTGTGTGATTCCCAAAACTTACTCAAAATGGCCTTCTCCAATAGGCCCCCAACATTAATTGGTGTCTTGTCTAGAGCCACTTTAGGCTTGTTTCCATATGATCAAGAAATTCTAAATTGTTTCTTTAAAAGTCTCAACCTTTTTCTTGAATTGTTTTTCTTTCTGAAAAAATTTATCTCCTAGATTTTTTGTAATATGTATCTTCAACTTCTCTTCATTCTCTTTTGTTTCCTTCCTTGCAACACCTTGCACAGGTAGAAGTTCTTATGTTAGTCTAAATGATTCCTCATGTAATGATTCTATCTTTTGTGCGTGATCCTGCATCTACGCCCTCATTTGTTTTTTCTCTTAGTATCATTTTCAATTATCTTCCATTGCGGTCATCATATCTTCTAGTGGCAATGTGGTGATTACTTCCTTAAATTTTTTCTCCTTATCCTGAACCGTTATTAACTTCTACCCAAGTTCCTCCAGTTTTGTATCTTACGTCAACTGTGTCCAAACTCCAGTTCTTTCTACATAATTTTTTTCACCTTCTGCTTCTAGATTCATGATATTATCTACAACTTTGGACCCCATCTTCTCACTTGGTTCCCTTTCCTTTCGTGGGGTAATCGATGTTTGGCGTTCATATAAATCCATAATATTTGTTTGGAATCCCTAAATGGCTTTGCTGATATTTGTCAGTTTTACTTCTAATGGGGTGTCCTCTTCTACAAAGACATCTGGAATGTGAGTATATAACCTATGTACCACTTGTTTCAATCTCTTTTTCCTCTACATGGCCTCATCGTTCTCCATCCTCAGTTGATCACATTTTTCTTGTAACACATCCTTATTTTCAATGGTAGTTTTTAACTCCATTGATGTTGACC
>SNQJ01S0015584.1:219198-234193 GCA_010110895.2 Picea sitchensis | reverse complement strand
TAAGCTTCCCCAAAATCAATATCAGCTGCATACATGTCTTTCAGGTTTTCAAAACCCAGCGTTTTGACCCTGAACTCCTGCAGCACTAAACATTTTCGACTCAAGGCGTCAGCTACCTTATTAGCAGTCCCTGAAATGTGCTTGATGACAAAGGTGAAATTTTGCATATATTCTACCCACTTCGCATGCTTTTGATTCAGCTTCTCCTGCTGACTCACGAATTGCAGTGCGTGATTATCGCTGTATAGAACAAATTCTTTGGGTATCAGGTAGTGCCTCCACTTTTTCAATGCTTGTATGATGGCATATAATTATTTATCATATGTGGAGTACTTCAATTTTGCATCATCCATCTTTTCGCTGTAATATGCCACAGGTCTGTCATCCTGACTTAAGACCCCTCCAACAGCATACCCACTGGCGTCACATTTCACCTGGAAGGTTTTCTGAAAATATGGCAGCACCAGAATTGGCTGCTCGGTTATCTTCCGCTTCAACTGATTGAAGCTCCTTTCAGCATCGGCTGTCCACTGAAAATTTTTATGCCGCTTTTTCACAGTGTCCATCATTGCAACACTAATTCCACTGAAGTTTCGAATGCTTGTATGGATGGCATATAATTATTTATCATATGTGGAGTACTCAATTTTGCATCATCCATCTTTTCGCTATAATATGCCACAGGTCTGTCATCCCGACTTAAGACCCCTCCGCCAACAGCATACCTAATTGGCGTCATATTCTTTCACCCGAAGGTTTTTTGAAAATATGGCAGCACCAGAATTACATGCCTGGTTATCTTCCGCTTCAACTGACGGAAGTCTCCTTCAGCCTCGGCTATCCACGAAAAATTTTATGCCGCTTTTCACAGTGTCCATCATCGCTGCGTTGATTCCACTGAAATTCCTGTATGAATTTTCTGTAGAAGCTTTCCAAACCATGGAAGCTCCTTACCTTTTGCAAAAATATTTCTCGGCGATGGTCAATTCCTGATCACGTTCACATTCTCAGGATCCATCTTTAACTCCATTTGCTGAAATAAATGAACCCCAGATATATGAGTTCCGTCTGCATAAACGAGCATTTTTTTAAATTAATCAGCAACTTCTCCCGCTGTAACCTCTTCATCACTCATGGCCAAATGCCCTCAAAATGTCTCAAATGTTCAGCTCTAGTCTTGCTGGAAATTAAAATATCATCCAGATATATTCACTGTGCTGAATTTTAAGCAATGAATTCCCGTGAGGGACTTCATTCATCACCGCGATAAATGTGTTTGCGCGCTTGTCAATCCAAACGGCATGAACAGCCATTTGTACAAACCCTCGCTTGTCTTGAATGCGGTTTTCCATTCATCTCCCTCTCTCATTCCTGGATCCTCGATGGTATCCTGGGCCTTGAGGTTCTATTCAAAATAGTTTCGTCTCCGCCAGCAAAATCTTTCATCAAGTCAGCCCATCCCCTGGGTATAGAAATCCTGGAGTACCTAATGGTGATCTTATTGATCGCCTGAGTCCGTAGACATATCTCTCTCCATCCCTTTTCGAAGCCAAGCATCAGCTGAACGCATTACTACTGCATCTCTTAGGGATTCCTCTCTCACTACCCCTGCACCCATATCCGTAACCTCTTGACTTCCTCATTTCGAGGTGTCAACCTCAGACGTACCGCCTTATTTTGGCAACTTGCCCCCGTGTATGAGTTCAATGTGGGTATCTCACACTCATCTAAGTGGCAATCTAACGAGGTAGTTCGGTTCAATGGCGATATCAAATAACTCTCCAAGGGCCATTTCCAATCTCGGCCCTAAGTCATCCACTCTTGTGTTTGTTAGAACAATCCTGGTTTCCTGACAACCAAGCACTGTGGATCCTCATCCTTCTCAATCTCCGTGAGAAGTTCTTTTCCACTCATAAGGCAGCGCATCGTGGTCAAGTAATCTCCGGCCTACCTCCTTATCCTTTCCCAAGCAACGATGTGCTTCCCTATCCTTTCTAAGGTGTGTACGGTTCACCTCTCCCATCATGAACTACATGTCTCGCTATAATCGCCATGGTCTCCCCAATAAAATACGACGTCAGCCCACATTGGTATAACATCACACAAGATTTCATCTCTATATTCACCCATTTTAAAATTTACTAAGCATTGTTTCATAACACATACCCGTCCTTCGCAGCCTTACACGCTGTCACTTTGTATGGGACTCCTGTGTGTTTGTCTTCCGCTTTCAGCTCCGGGGCTCTGCACTATCTCGTCAAACGTAGATTATCTCGCAAGTTCTAATCGGCCCACTCAAGTGACCTTGCATTTCACTGGTCTTGCAGTCACCGGTCACTACATCTCTCGGGAGCCGTAGTTCTCCATCCTTCTCCTGCTTCTAAGAGAACTCTATGCAATCGTTAGTGACTTCTCTCCACTTCCCAAGATCTCACTTTCGGAGACAATTGCCTCAAGAATATGAGCGTTTCCTTCCGCCTTATTTTCCGATACCCACGGTCGAGAACCATCTTACCTACATGTAAAACACGATAACTCCTCGACCTCTACCTCACCTTCTGCACGAGGGAAATGCGTTAGCATCACAGAATTCTTGCCTTCGATTCTGTCATTCCCTCGTACCTGCACTCTTTGTCGCTCACCGTGGAGGTTCCACCTCTTCAGCCTTCCTTGAGGCTTTTCCCCAATCCTCCTTGCCTCTTCTGTGGTCTTTCTTCGTTTTGGAACAATCAGCTTTACCTCGGTGGAGTCGGCTCCCGCCTTCTACTACTGACCTTGCTTATAGCCAAATTTCTCTCCTCATGTGCTTATTTGTACGTGATCCCTCAAATAGCATTTTAGGGTTACTTCATAACACCTTGCCCAATATCATACCGAGGGCCGTTTTATCCTCGCTGGCCACCTTTTCATTAATACTCCTGATGACTAAATAATGTTGAGCTCCTCAGAATTCCCTCTATGGTACTCTTTCACTGGCTATCAACTTTTGTCTCAGTTCTCAGATGCTTTCTCTAACAAGCAGGATCCGTAATCCCTAATGAATCCTGGCTTTCATCTTGCATCATCCGGATCCCAAATTTTTGATTTTCTCTCGCTTGCTCCTCTGAATCTCGTCTCTGTACTGGCCCCACCATAAGGTCAGTATATCCTCACCAGGATGTAAAGATACACCCCACCTTTCTTTATCCCTTCATGTCTTCGTAATCGGTAGGTGTCGAGTGCTCGATCTCAAATCCAAAGAATCCTCTTCTCAGATCCAGTTTCCCTGTAGTCGGAATGTCCATCTTACCTTTGCACTCCATCCTCACATAGCTTTGATTAATCACATTTATTGGGACCTCTGGTCATGATCTAATCTTTTACAAAATTTTACCTTCTGGTCATCAGACTTCGATTTTCCGTATGCTCTCACAATACTCTTATTTTCCTTCCTAATTCTAGCAATTTTAAGATTTCAGATTTTCCAATTCTATATTTTTGTTCATGATCGCTTTCCCTAGACACTTCCTCTCTCCTCTGGCTCTGGGTGGTTGTTCACCTCTTCTAAGTGGGTATTATGTTCGCTCCTCTCTCTCACATAAAAACAGAAATCTTTTGGTTCTCATACCACTGGGATTTTGATCTTATGATTAGTGCATTAAGAAAGCGGACGGAAGGAAAGGAATGGACCGAGGACGGATGGATGGAAGAGATGGAATGGATGGATGGACAGGAAGGATGGAGGAATGGAGGAGGATGGATGGACAGGAGGATGGATGAAGGAAGGACAGGAAAGGACGGAATGGAAAGGACAGGAAACGGATGGATGAAAGGACATGGAATGGAATGGATGGATAGGACAGGAATGGAGGAAAGGAAAGTGGATGGAATGGATGGATGGATGGAAGGAATGGAGGAAGGAAAGGATGGAATGGAAGGAGTGGATGATGGATGGACGGATGGATGGGATGGGATGGAATGGAATGGAAATGGACAGGAAGGAGGAATGGATGGAAAGGATGGAAGGATGGAGGAAGGATGGATGGATGGATGGATGGAATGGAGGAAGGAGGAATGGAAGGAATGGATGGAATGGATGGAAGGATGAGGATGGAATGGACGGATGGATGGAATGGAATGGAAGGATGGATGGACGGATGGAGCCGGCTCTCCTCCCACCGCTCTCGTTTCGGGCCTCAGACATCAACATATAAAATAACCCACGGTTTCTTTAATTCGCTAATTCTTCAGCCTTCACGCAATCAACTCGCTATTGAACTCCACGCGGTTTCTTTAATTCGCTGAATTTCTTCAAATTTCACGTTAAAGAATCGTTAAGAATGGTTACTTCGCAACATATGCGACGGCAGAATCAACTCAGAACGAAAAGAGTGACCGGCTCAAGGGATCTCCTCTAATGACATTGGATGTTAGCTCCTTACGCTTTAGACTCTCAATGACTTTGCAATAATAACGCTCCAACCTCATGGGTAGCGTCATTCCTGATACCAAGTTAAAATGGGAAGAATTAATTCACACAAATACAAAACGTTTTTCATTCCTAATAAACAAATGAGGTTACATATATAGTACAACACCGGGAATTTAGCGGATCCTCGATTAGCTAATAATAGTGTAAACTCCTAGGGAAAATCCCCATGGCCATAAATAACTTCAAGAAACTCACTATTACAACAAGAATAGTTAACCTAGAAACTAACTATTACAAAAGCTGTTATAAGCATTATCTCTAACATGTACCTAGTCTTACCGCTGTGCACTTTCCAACATTTTTGCTGCCATTTTTTTCTGGAAGTTTCCCCTCTTGAACTATTCTTTCCTGACCCGTCTCCTCTAGAAACTTCACTCTTAAACCTCCCAGACCCGACACCCTCGAAACCTTTAACTTCTGAGTTATGCCGGTGGAAAGACCTCACAGCTCCGTCAGCGCCAGGGGATTTGTCAAAAGGCGTCCCAGGGTTGTTTACCGTGGTAGTCACATGACTACACTCCAAAAGTCGAAACCGTTCCAATCCTAGCCATCAAGTATTCCTTCCGCAGCTTACACACTAACACCGTACATAAACTTACCATGTTCCGCCGATAGAAAGAGCCCCTCTCCGCCCATAACTCCCTGGGCCTGCATCCAACATATGCTTTCATGTCATTCTTTGATAAAGCAAAACCACTTCCAAAGCCAAGCCAAAACAAAAGGCAACAAAAGGTGTTGGCTTTCAACGCTTTTACCTTTGGTTTTTTTGGTGGGAATTGATTGAATCGTGCATGTAAATTTGGAGAAAAATATCTCATTTTATGTTGTTTAAATTGTTTTTTTTTAATGTATAAATGGATTTAGTGTGCTGAAAACCTCTTTCCTGCATTATACAAATCCTAGCCACTCAAATCAAGTAGATCCAACCATTCATCTTTAAACTACAGAAAAATAACACGAAGATGTACTCTGCAGAACCACTTAAAGCTCTAAACCCCTCATCCTCCATATATATATATATAGAAGTGTCATCTATTAACATGGGATTAATCATTTACCGAAAAGTTTACACCTATTGACAATGGGCGATTTATTAGGGTTTAGTGTTTAATAAGTTTCTATGGACATGATTAAATATGTATGAAATATTCTTGGTGAGTCACACAAAATAAAATGGTCATGGATTTCAACTACAACTTCCAAGCCATTATAAAGACATCCTCGGTTGCTTCATTTTTACATTTGCCTAATCATATTTTAAAAATTACTTTGATAGCTAACTGATTGCCACTGCAAGTGATTAACAAAATTAAAATATTAACACCAAATAAATGAAGCTCAACCGCTTATTTGTTAATCAATAATAAAATTTAATATATTCTTTTTAAGGATTCTTTTCATCTTATTAACCTTTCTAAGGCGCTGATCAGCCAGCCATCACAATTATATAGCTGTGCTAGTCACTAGTAGCACTAGTATAAGAAACATATTAATGAGTGGTGACTCCATTTGTTTGAAATTTGAAATGATTTGAATGGACGAGATATACATTATTCCATCCACGCCCCATTTTTTAATTTGAAATGAGTTGGGATTTTTCCCCTAGGACGAGCTATGGGAATCAAACCCGTTATTTCTTCAACTCAAAAACTGTGCAGACGAATCAGAAGCCTCAATATACAGGAAAGTATGAGATTACAAACAAGTAGATGGTCGGGATCTCTGTTTTGGCCAATAAACTGATGCAAAGGCGAGCATCAAATGAATCGATCCCGAAAATCGTCAAGAATATTGATTCCATGCTCTCAGAACGCCAGACGGAGCTCAGCGACAACGTCTCTACAATCTACAATAGGCAGACATTTAGTTTGTGAAGTTGTTGGAATCAATGAAGGAATGTCTTGATAAAACTGTGATTGAAGGGGACTTCAAGAAGTTCCAGGATGACCGGGGGATGCACTGCATGGCTTAGATGCGGGAGATGTTTGAGGGATACTACACCTATCTCTACAACATCGGTTCCATGGATGTAAATTTTTTGACGAAGGAGACAGAGATGCTGGAGAAGGCCAAAGGGAGCCGGGCCTCCCAACTTCTTATCCAATCCAGTATTTTTGAGCATGTTGCAGATGTTGTTGGACCAGATCACCGAGAGGAGCTTGGATGACCAGATACAAGTTGTACAAGTCTGCAACAATTTTGGAACAATTTCCCGAGCCAAACATGTTCTACGTCCCGCTACGCTTTCCCTTTGCAATTTTCCAAGACTCATTTCTCATGCTAGACTGTTCCATTTACGCCAACTCAGACATAGATTTTATATATAGCTTCACTTCTAATGCTATACATAGCTTTATATTCGCTCCTATTGTATTCGCTCTGTTATCCATACAGGCTTTTATAGAAATAAGAGCATTTCTTCGCTGCAACCTAACTATCATCTTCGTCTAGTCTTTGCACCACCTGTGTGTTCCGTGTTCGAATCTCCAGGCCGTCCTTCAATCATGTCTCAGACACTCAAAAAACATGGCTGAGAGTCGGAAGCTCTGTCGGTCTCCACTGACGTCCTAAAGGAGAAACACTTCCACGACAAAGAAACAGACCGGTTTTTTCATCTGTTGTTATTAGACAAAATGCTATCACAAGAAGAAGAAATGTGCTCCCAGTGAGGAGGTCATAAATGGAGTCATGAAAATCCTAGAGGAATAGATTGGCACAAATTCTTTCACTTTTTATCCCTCCTCAAACTTTGGGTATAATTCAACATCCTCTTATTTCTAGCAGCCAAGAAGGGGAAGCCCTTGCTTCAGACTCAGGGGTTGAGTTGTTTTATCTTCTCTAGGCTTCAGACGATGAGCTCGGCATTTCCCTGAGCCTCGTTCTGGACTTTAAGGATGAAATCTGGCAATCTACCAAAGAAACGTCCGACGGTTTGTTAAAAAATCCAGATCTGAAATCGCTTAGTGAAATCTGGTACTTTGAGGATGACTTTGAAATTTATCAACAATTTCAGGTTATTGTATGGAAAATCCCATGAAGGAAGCGAGCTGCAGGATTATATGAACATAGATTTTGTCTGCCAAGACATGTTTTTTGACGGTGAATTTTCTGCGGCAGAGACTTTGGAAACTGTGGTCTTCTTGTAATCAACACAAGAGCTCATAAAGGTTGTATAAGGCTTCAATTTTTTGCAGACAAGATATGGGTGCAGCATAGATTTTCTTCACATTTCAACATGGAGAAAATTTCATTATTTGAATCGGTTGGAAAACTGTGCCGTGGAATTTCTAGAATTGTTGCAGACTTGTATCATATATTGAACGCATAAGAGATTTTAACACCGCCCTTTCCTTGATTCACATGTCAATACCTGTGCTATCATGGGGGAGAATATCAGTTTATAACCCTATGTGATGTATCAAGGAGAAAAAAAAAGTAACGCAGTATACTCTGCCAAACTTCCACCATTTCAACGCCCATAGAAATTCAACGTTTTTCAACGGCAATGGACCGCAAACAAAGCTTTCCAAATCCCGCTACCATACCATGCCGAAAATGAAATAGACAACCAATGCTAAAAATGCCAGCATCATCTGACAAAAGGACAATGTTGACATCTACTGAAATACAAGTTTAAATTACCCAGTTGACAGGTTTTCTACAAACCTTAACCCTAAAATAAGTTTAAATCAACTAGTTGAGATAGATTTCTACAAACCCTAATCCTAAAGTGTGCCTTCCTTCAGATATTCTCCGGATTTACCATTTAAAATGGCTGCTCTTATTTGGTTTTGGTTTACTAGTTTAGTCTGTGAGTCCTTAATAAAATTCCCTGACCTAATGAGCATCATCAAACTTTTATATTTGATTTGATTTAGGTTTAGGGTTGCACAATTAACTCTTTTGTATAAATGTTTTGATTTGTTAATGAGAACGTATGAATATAAGCAAATATCTACTTGTTAAAAAAATCCATTTAATTTATTGTATAAATGTTTTGATTTGTTAATGAGAACGTATGAATATAAGCAAATATCTACTTGTTAAAAAAAATCCATTTAATTTATTCATGAGACACTTTACAAGTTAGTCATATTGTTTGTTTAAATATCAAATTTGCAATAGAAAACACCAAAGCTAAAGGACTTGTTAGGTTGTGTAGTGTTAAGGTACTATATGAATGGGTTTGTCCATCTTTGGACATGGATGGATTGATTTTAATTCTAATATTTTAAGTTTTAGTTAATAAATATATTATCTATTTTATTTTGAGGTCATATTTTATTTTATATGAAATCTTTGATTTGGTTAATAAATTTCATTTATTAGAAAATTGTCCAAATTAAAGGATAATTTTATTTATTCATTTTGATTGAAATAATATTTTATAAATTTTTTTTATTAAATCTTTTTAATCCTTTATTTTAATATATTAAGAATATTTTTTAATAGGTCATTACAATCATAATTTTTTAACTACCATTCACACTATACATATTAATATTATAATATTTAAAATTCCACATTTCCTTATAATGTAGCTATCAATGATGTAAATTAGATTTGGTAAGTTAAAAAAAAATAGTGTATTGTAGCTATCAATGATGTAAATTAGATTTGGTAAGTTAAAAAAACATAATGTATTGATGCTATCAATGATGTAAATTAGATTTGGTAAGTTAAAAAAACATAATGTATTGATGGTTTCTTTTAAACAATTTTAATGTTTAGATATTAATCACTTGATTTAGTGTTCATTCTAAATATACATTTATATTGACTTATATTTCAATTATAACATCATTTATATATATTGAACATGAGAAAATCACTATTTAGCAAGAAGTTGATTTATGTTTCAATTATAATTTCCAATTAAGGTTAGATGTTATTTCCAAAAATGAGTACATGATACTGATTTTCTTTTTTTCTTAGAGTAAGACCTAAAAGTGCCTTTGATTGACTAAGAGTTCATCTTCCTTGAAAGTAAGGAAACAAATTAATGGCCCAAGACCTAGAGGTATCTAGTAGGAGTGAAAGTTACCCCCCTTACGGACCACCAATGGATCTCACATTCAAGAATAGTAGCTAGGTTTCCCTTACTATTAGTTGAAAACTAAGTTATAATAATTTTTTCCACCGAACAAAAATGAAGAAAAAAACTATATTAATATATACAAACATTATAAAATCATTATTTAGTTAGAAGTTGATTTAAAGCATCATCCAAAGAGTACAAATGAAAACACAAATGTTATATGCTACATCCAACACAAATTAATAATAGATTCTTACCTTAAACCTATTTAAAGGTAAGTGTTTTTCATCATAAAAGACGTGTATATCTATTCGAAAAGGATAATTTCAAATTTTACTTGTTTCAATTCTTCCCATATATATATATATATATATATATATATCTTTGTATTATTATCTCAATTGGTTGAACTATTTTATTAAGACATGTTGTTTACGAGGAGGTTATAGGTCACAAGTTTAAATCTGGTTCAGTCCTTCTCTAGAATGTTCCTTCTATAGAATATTCCTAGGAGGTAGATAGTACAATATAAAGAAGTAGAAGTAATGTAATGAGATGTCTTGTGAAGTTATTTTTAAAGGTATCTCTTCTCAATTGGAGGTTTCCCCCTCGAAGAGGCAAGTGAACATTGCTTCTAGTAATAAATGTATAACATTTTGGTGCTATTCTGGCTCTTTATTTCATTATTGTGGCTACAATTGATATTTTCTGCAATAAATCTGGGTAAAATCTATTATTTATGCTCTGTACCTTTCAATTTGTTAATAAAGAATACCGCAAGTGGTATTAGAGACTTTCTTGAGCACATTTTTAGAGCAATTTTTTTCCAAGCTAGAGATGTGTTACGATGTCTATAAATAACATGGTGATTTATCGTTTAGTAGGTAAAATGTAACACCATGTTTTCCCCCATATTTGTAATTATTCTTAAGACTTCATATGATGTCATTACGAAGCATGTAATTATGTATTGATTAATGAAAACACTATATAACTGTCTGAGGAGGAAAAAGCCTTAAGAGTACTAGCCATGATATCACATGTGGAATTGATGAAGTGGATTGATGAGGTGGAGATGAGATGTTTAAGTTGAGAAACTAGGAAGCTTTCTTAGCAAGCTATCCTATATTGCAAAACATAAATACAAACCTACCAATGTACTTGAACCTGCATGGAGCCATGTGACCAATTATGGAAGATAAGATTGGTAGTTGAGGCAATTAATATTGTTGATAGATCTGATCTCTTGAAGAGGCAAGGGTCAACTGAAAACATGACAGAAGTGCACCCTTGGATTTCCCCTTCAAAATTTGAATCCCTAACTGGAGGTCGCTTCTGACAAAAACCAAAAGTGTCCCAAGGATTAGTAGAAGAAAAGACCAAAGATGAAAGACATCACCAAGTGGAACCAGAGATGAGACACATACAGTTAGATACCCAGAGTAGTATCATGAGGGAGAAAAACTCGCAATGTGTAGAAGAGACAAGCTCATAGGCTAAAGGCATAGTGAACAGAGAAATTCGTTGGCGTAGATCAAAGAGAATAAAAAACTGGAGGGATTTCCTTGAATAAAATAAGAATCTTGTCTAATTTAATGATGATCACCCTGAAACAGAGAAGACCCAGATCCATACTTGAGTGATAAAGTTATGCAACTTGGTACTTATTAGACATAAACCAACACTGGTAAGGGGAGGTCACCGAGGGACTCTATAGCAGATAAGGGACTCCCTTGTGCATAGGAAATCCAATTGATAAACTACCTAATAAACTTATCAAAGTCCTGAGATTAAGGGGGAGGGGGAAAATTCTATTGTTGTTAGAGGGAGAAGGAGAGTAACCTTCCTGGATCATCCTGAGTTGGCGACCAACTAAATCATTCCTTTGTGATATCATGGCTTGGAATGGGAGTGGTGTACTGTAGGAAGGCACTCTGTAGTATTGCCTAAGGTTGGGAGGAAATACGTCCTCTCTCAGTCAGTGAGTTGTTGATATTTCCATTGAACATATATAGTATCTAAATTGGCTTGTATGATACATGGTAATGATGTAAATGTGCGGTTTTGGTTTAATGGGAAAATATGAGTGCATCTAAATGATGTATTGAACTCATGTATAAAATAGAATGTGCATATTTACCTTCACTGTATAAATTTGTTAACTCATGAAGTTAAGTCAAGTCGAGAAGGTCTTCATCCTTAAAAATCTTGCAGCTTAAGAGGAAATTTTTCAAGATATGGATAAAACATTCACTTGGAAAGAGAGAGGGAGTACCCTGGTATTTAAAGAGCCCTAGTAATGGGGTTGAGAGCCTTAAGCCTTGCGATAATTAATCACTTGTTTTAGGTGGAAATCTTGGAGGACATACAATTCTTCACCCAATTTCCTAAGGGAATACCTTAGTCAGTTTAAACCTAGAATTCCAAAGATATTAGAAGTTTGGTAGAACCTTAGAAAGGCCAAAGGAAAAACCATGAAAAAATAAGTCTGGAATCATACTGTACTCTGGAGGAAATCAATGTCTTAAGTTGGAAGAATTCACAACCGTTGATTCGATGAAGTGAGAATATTAAGATTGTTGATCGGATGATGCTACCTTTAGAGTAACTAAAAGAAGGTAGTATTTGGACTCCAATGGAGATGGCCCTGAATCGATGAGGACCGATGATCTATCAGAGAGTGGCTTAGGAGAATTTTGGACTGTTGGATCTAGTAAAGAGATTGTTAGACAAAGGGGTCGTTGTAGGACATGAAGGAGAAATGTAACAAGAGTATGATGATAGGAACTCTGAGGAATGTACATATTCCATGAGTATACCACGAGATCCTATCTGTTGGATCTAGCAAGAATTTCTCTAAGGTGGAGGATTTTAATACCCTCATAGGAAACATGCCTTAACCATGAATATCACAGAGTCTATAGGATCAGATGAACAAGGGTCGTTCGAACTGTCGAAGAGTGTGTGGTCATTCAAACAATTGAAGAGTGTGTGGTTGTTCAAACCATCGAAGAGTGTGTGGTCAAAGTAGTTCGTAGAGCTGAAGCGGAGATGCTCCGAGGAGGGAGGGACTCTGAGAACAAAGGGATGGCCATTGATTGGTATGTGGGAGAGATTTAATCTCAGTGGTAGATTATGTGTGTCCTATTTGTTAGAAAGTGGGATGGAAGATTGAGAGGAGAGTAAACATTGAGTGGATACAAACATTGACATAAATCACAGTTGTGGGAAGCCTAGGTCTGAGGACCATTAGATGTCGAAGTATGATATGTCAGGATATTGTCGTCGGAGGGGAGATTAACCTAGATGGTTGGGCATTTTGACGGGAATGATTCTGAATATCCACAGATTGTTGATCTAAAGGCGATAAAAAAATTGAACTGTTTGATTGAGGGTGTTTAGACACCTGGGTAATTCAGTAACCTAAGTGGAGAAACCTCCCTGACAATTAATAAGAGTTATCTTAGTTTAAATTGTGATAAGAGAATTCCTCACTTAAGAAACCGATGAATCTGATAGTGTGTCATGAGAAGAAGAGGAAATTTGACATCCCACCAGCCTAAGTAAGGTTTAGGGGGTTGGTTGTGTCACATAAAACTATGGTAATGGAAGCATACATGTAGGAAATACAATAGATTTCATCTAGTTGGACACCTTTGTAAGCTTTATTGGCATCCCTTTGAGTAGTACATGTTATCCCCAACTCCTAGGGATAACTAAGGAGATGATGTCTCAAGGCCCTCATGATGTTGCATACATGGAGTACCGAGAGACATCTTGACCAACACCGTCCACTTGCACAGACATAGACCTGCTCCACCACCATAGCTCCAGGTTCATCACGACGGTATCCACCACATCGGTTGGCCTCCATAAGACATTGGGTCTTTCTCCATGAGGTACAAACAAGGTATTATGGTGAGTTTCATTTCAATATTTGAGGCATTTGAGTTTGTTTCATCTATTACTGCTTTTGATTATGCAACGTTTTCTTGGAAATTATGGTCTTTGCTCTGTTTTACTTTAGTGGTTGACATTGCGCCCTAGAAAGTGGGTCACCCTTAGGTATAGGTTTTCTACTGGTAAGCCCTCTTGATGAGTCATCGTGCCATTCCCGACCATACTTGTCAATTTCCACACTTCATCCCCTCATCTCCTCACCGTTAAGAACCAAATATCAATATAGCATAGAAAAAGCTTAGAATAAGTACTCAACGCCTTGAAGAAGAGATAATTTCAGGTAATAAGCCTCTTCGAGGGGGAAACCTCCTTATACCCCACATAAATATCCAAATACAAGATGATTCCAAATGAAAATGTCTCCTTGGTATATATAGGAAACTAGGAGGTACAATTACAACTAATGGACTAAAGTCGATATAAATAAAATAACATTACTAATTTAATATGCCCCAATTAAGGGGTATTGAGCCACTATTTAGGGCTTAACATGCCCCTCCCCTTGAGACAAGTATTGTTCGAAACACTTGAGTAACTCTAGATGCTTCTGTATAAAAGACTCATCTTCAGCCGGTAGTTTCCTCCATTTAACGAGATACTCTGAAATGGATATATTCCTTAGCTGGTGAATTCTTGTGTTAGTGATGGATTCAGGATCCAATATAATTTTTCCTTCCTTGTCAAGTTCTGGAAATATAGTTTGAATTGGGATCCTATCACCTATAACCTTCTTTAAGCATGAAACATGGAAAACTGGGTGTACTCATGAAGATGTAGGCAACTCCAATTTGTATTCCATAGTACCAATCTTTTGCAACACCTTATAAGGGCCATAGTACTTTGGTGATAATATATTATCCTTCTTGGCTTGCTTGAGGGACATCTGTTTGTATGGTTGTAGTCTTAAAAACACCCAATCCCCTACTTCAGAACTTCTTTCACTGCGATGTTGATTTGCTTGTTGTTTCATGCGATTCTGTGCCATGGTCAGGTTGTCCTTTAAGATTTGGAGAACTTATTGTTGATGCTCAATGTGATCTTCCACTTCTTGAACCTTAGATTTTTATTTTAGAGAAGAAGTGATGGAAGGAGGGTGGTATCTGTAGAGTGCCATAAATGGTGTCATTTTTGTTGCAGTATGAAAGGAAGTGTTATACCACCATTTTGCCAAGGGTAACCATTTGAAACATTATGTTTGCTCATCAGAGACAAAGAAACGAAGGCAACCTTCCATTCATGTGTTCACTATATCGGTTTGTCCATCAGATTGAGGATGATAGGATGAGCTATGAGCCAATTGAGTACCCAAAAAATAAAATAATTTTGTCCAAAAATGTCCAGTGAAGATGGGATCTCTATCACTTACAATAATCTTTGGTCTGCCATGTAGCTTTTGAACTGTCTCCATGAATGCGATGGCAACTGTACTGGCTTTGAAGGTATGAGAGAGTGCACAAAAGTGTGTGTATTTGGTGAGTCTATCAACAATCACCATGATGACACTCTTTCCTTCAGACTTTGGTAAC